>VKOC01040757.1:0-10981 GCA_009364415.1 Spea multiplicata | reverse complement strand
ATGTGTTTGCGCGCCCGGCCGCCTCCTCGGGAGGCACAGATGTTCTCGCAGCCTCACAATCCTCTTGTGTCAATCGAGGAATTCTCGGCCTGCGTGTGAGGAGCAGCTGAGCCGCCGGGGGGCAGAAAGCAGAGCGCATTCAGCACAAGAGCCGGGAAATTTTGCAAAGAGCTTGGCATTCCTCCCAAGTGCCCCTGTTTACTTCAGCCAGTCCCTCTTTAGAACTGTCTAAATAAAACCCATCAGCCTTCCCAAAGCTGAGAAGGAAGGGTCTATAACCTGAGACAACTGGCCTCCGGTCACTAACAGTTCTACACGCATCTCCACCTTCTCTGGTAGGCCGCACTGTGCGTGTACTACCTTCGCAGGAAACGTAACGCGGGAGTCGGCGTGAAATCCAGACTACATTTAGCTGAGAGAGAAAGGTAGCCGGGGAGAGGCTGACCAGGGGAAGGAGGTCCAACCTTTAACACAGACGATGGGGCAAATACACATTACCAGCGCCCCCCTGCGACCCCCCACCGGCGCATCGGCCCCGCGACCCCCCAGCACCGGTACTCTTCCGTGTCCCGCCCCGCGAGTAGTGAAAATTAACCGGGATTGTCCACAGTTTTGCACACTTAGGTCGGGGAAGGGCAATTCTTCATGGGGTCTCTTCTCATTTAATGATATCTGAGCAGATGGAATCCCTGGTTGAACACAGGTGACTCCATTCAGAATATCTTTACCTCCCGACAGGTCACGGTTTCCATAATGATCGTTATTAGAGTTGTGTGGGGGCTATTACAGGGTTAATATTTTGGGGGGTCTCGGGTGCATCGCAGACCCTATAACACCTGTCCGTGGCCTCGTTTACACACATCAGACGTTAACATTTCCAGATTAAGAGATCCACAGAAACACAGATTCCGCTTGTTAACTCACTGTATGCCGTGGGGTGTCTGCAGTCAGGGCACGGCCATACCCCTGGCAGCCCGAGGGTTAAGATAATGCACGCATGAAAGCTTTACCTGTCGCCGAGACGTTAATCAGACTCCATGGAAATGAGGGGTTAAAGAGAGGTGCCAAATTATTATAATTTCCACAAAATGTGTTATTTTAACAAAAAAAACCCTGTTCTAGGCGAGGAAGTGGAATAAACGTGGCATGAATCACAGATCCCAGAACACGCTGTCATACATAGCATACATAGTGTCTCCCTACCTTGATTCACAGAGCATGCGTCCCTCGGACCGGGCTGTCCCCCCCCCGGACACTGGGCTGCCCCCCCACAGGCACACACCGGGGGTCCTCCACCTGCAGAGAGAGAAGAATATATTTAGTGAAATGGATCCTAAGAGATCACTGCAGGACTAAATGATTTTATATACGGCTGCGAGGCTCACACTGAATTCACAAGGGAAACTGCAAACTACCACACGGGGTCATGTAAGGGCATTTGAGGGCCATACGAGGACAGCCCTGCCCCAGAGTTAGGAGTCCGGTCACTTTTAAAGTAACTGCCCCCTCTACATACAGCCCACCGACCAATCAACGCTTCAGGATTTCAGTGGCGCGTTCCTGACTTATAAATCTACACGTGATGATCGCAAAGGACTGAACACTCATAGCTACACGCCTGTGACACGGGAATGTCATGTGTGCGAAGTCCCTACAGCAAGAGAATGGAACCGAGGATCCACGGCAGGACGGCGGCCCCCAGTATACTACGAGAAGCCGGCCTCGCTTACTACGAGCGCCGATACCGGCCCGGCATACCGGCCTCGGCCGAGCAGATATAGGATTAGGCCGCTCTTACTACGCCACTTCGCTGGCATGAGACACACGCATGAAACACGCAGCATGAGACGAGCAGCATGAGACGCGCAGCATGAAACACACGCATGAGACGCGCAGCATGAGACACGCAGCATGAGACACGCAGCATGAAACACGCAGCATGAGAGACACAGCATGAGTCACGCAGCATGAGACGCGCAGCATGAGACGCGCAGCATGAGACGCGCAGCATGAGACGCTGCAAGCATGAAACACAACGCATTGAGACTCGCGCATAGACGTCGCAGCAAGTACGGCGCAGCAGAGACGCCAGGCAGTGAGACGGCGCAGCATGAGACGTCGGCAAGCATGAACGCGCAGCATGATAATCGCGCAGCATGAGTTACGCGCGAGCATGAGACGCCACAGCATGGACCCAGCAAGACAACCGCAGCATGGAAACGCACAGCATGAGCAGACACAGCGATGATAATCACACTAGCAGTACGCCGATGAGCACAATACGCGCGATGATATCGCAGGAAACACCAACTAGCGCCTCCCATAGTCCGCACTACTTCACCGCCAGCTTCTGTATCCAAACGCACAGACTAAGGCACCGTGACGCTCGAAGAGACCCACAGCCGAGTGAAACGGCGCAGGCCATGAGACACACGCATGAGAACACGCACATGAGAGGACACGAGCATGAGACACACATTTGCAGCAGACACCAGCATGAACTACACAGGCATGAACACGCTGAGACACTCGCATGAAACGCACAGCGGCATTGACGCACAGCGATTGAGAGACACGCATGAAACTGCGCAGCATGAGACACACGCATAGACACGCTAGCATGGGACACAGCATGAAACACACGCATAGACACACTGCATGAGACACGCAGCATGAGACAGCATGAAACACACAGCATTAGACACAGCATGAAACACACAGCAGAGCAACACGCATGAACACGCAGCATTGAAACGCACAGCATGAGACGCACAGCATAGAGACCACAGCATGAAACGCGCCAGCATGAGACACACGCAAGACAGCGCATGAACACACGCAATGAGACACGCAGCATGAGACCGCATGAGACGCACCTAGGCTGGCAGAGACACAGCATGAGACACACGCATGAGACACGCAGCATGAGACACGCATGAGACGCACAGCATGAGACACGCAGCATGAAACGCACAGCATGAGGCTCATTACTCCAAACCCAAACCCAGGACGCACAACCCACAACCGTAACGAAGTAACACAACGAAGTAACACAACCGTAACTAAGTAACACAATCCTCTGATGAGATCGCAGACGACGGATACATTGTTATTATCGGAATATTCTCAATGCCGCCATCGCTGACCACTTCAAGCAGCTGGGAGACGGCGCCCCCTATCGCTGACCTGTTACCAGAATACCGAGAACGGGGGGATCTCCCCTACAGTATTGTGATCAGGTCTATAGGGCAGATCCCAGGAGGACACAGAGAGCTAGTGATCCCACATTATAGATCCCTGGGAGATCTCCCGTATTGTGATCAGGCCTATAGAGAGATCTCCAGTAGGACACAGAGAGATCCCACTTTATAGATCCCTGGGAGATCTCCCGTGGAGTATTGTGATCAGGTCTATAGAGAGATCTCCAGGAGGACACAGAGAGATCCCACTTTATAGATCTCCAAGATCTTCTCTAAATGTCAAAAGACCAGATCTCCAGGGGCGGAATAACCAAATGATTCATTTCTAGATTAAATTATTACTCAGTGAGCAGGACCTGCAGTAATCAGCTATGACGGAGGCAGAAATGTGGCCCTCGTGGGGCCGTCCGGTTACACGGATTCTCTGTAGCTTCAGGGTATCCTTCATTTTGCGGGGCTGTCACAGCGGCTCGGAGCGGGAAGCTCGCGGAAGTCGGGAGACCTTAAGAAGATTTGACAGTTTAAGGCTCAGAAGACGGCCTCTCGGACGACATGAAAACAATGCAGAGATCCAGCTGCGCGGCCCACGTGACGCCTGAGCGCTTTAACCCGTTCATTGCCAGGGCTTTGGTATTTTGGGATCATTAAAACCCATTTCAAGCCAAAAGCCCCAGACTGTGGAGTAATTCCAGGGGGTCTCTTCTCTTTATAGACATTTAGCTTCCATATGGTGGCTCCTTCTTACAGGACAGGTTTTCAGGATCTCCTGACTTGTAGATGGACAGTTGTATTATTCATGGTTAGGGGTTTTGAGGATCAGTCCTAAATTATTTCAGGGACCCCCCGCCCCGCCCAACCATGGGCACAAGGCACTCCTCAAACTAGATCTCTAGATTCTTGCCCAGGAGAGGCCACCAGACGTTCCCTGAAAGCTTCTGGCACAAGCAGGGAAACGAAGCTGAATCCCAGGAGCTTTCAGCCATTTCCGGCTCGTCTTCCTGTCATTCAAACGTCTTCTTCTGAGAAAAGCCAAAGGAGAAGATTGTTTCGCTGTCCTCCGGGGGGCCGGCTCTCTGTCTTCCCGCTCCCTACGGTAAAAGTTCTTGGCATCTGCGTCTGCAATATTGTTTCTTAATTGATAAGAGAAGAGGAATACCCTACAGCTTTAAAACGTCACAGGGAAGAAAACCCTTTTCCTCCCCAGCCGGTCCGCCGAGCGAGGCGCGGAGGCAGCTTGGATTTGGGGGGTGCGTGGGCTCCTCGTGTTTCTGATTGCGGGTATCACGCTGTTAAACATTTAGTTAAGTGACTTTTCATGACTCCGTCATTAATGGAGTCCAGAGTTTTAGGTCCCAGGTTATTGGTTTTTCACCTGCATTTTGGTCAGTCAGCCCACCCCTCCGCCTCTCCGTCAGGATCACCGGCCCCTCGGACCGGCCCAACATCACATCCGGCATTCAATGGCACCTGTTGGGTGATATTCAGAAAGCTCCGGAGCGTCGGGTTAACCGCCGTACCGTAAGCTGTCATTTGGTTACAGATTTATTCCATTAATATAACGCATGACACGGCCGCACTTTACGACTGCTGTAAAAAACGCCACCAGGGCCCGGGACTCTGCACATTATACACCCTGACAGGTCTGCACAAGACGATAAAACCACCTGCACAGCGACTGATCCACGGGGTCCCATAAAACCCAACACTCATAAGGAACTCCACCGAGTCCCTACTCTAACCTTGGGGGATCAGTGAAATGGCCCCCGTCACCTAACCAGTATCAACAGGACTAATACAACAGAGAATGCATTCACCCACATACGGTGTCATGTGATGATGTCATATGCAAGATTTGCAGCGATTGCTTAAATATTGACATATACAGAGTCTCACACCACGGTATCTGATGCAGTCCAGCAGTGAAAGAGTTAAGGTGGGGGGTGTAGAGAGAAAGGAGAGAGAAAGAAGGAGAGATGTTGAGAGTGACAGAACTGTAACAAGAGTGGGGGGGGGGCAGAGTGGATGGAAGATTACTGTGGATGGAGAGAATGAGAGGGAGTAAAGAGAAAAAAGAAAGTGAGAAAAGGTGATAGAGAGAAAAAAAGGGGGAGGAGTGAGAGGGAGACAGAAAAAAGAGATAAGGAAAGAGGTGGAGAGAGAGAGAGGGAGACAGATGTAGAGAGGAGAGAGAGGGAGAGAGAGGGAGAGAGAGGGAGAGAGGGGGAGGAGAGGGAAGAGGGGAAAGGGAGGACAGGGAGAGAGGGGAGAGAGGGGAGGAAGAGGGGGAGAGAGGGGAGAGAGGGGGAGATGAGGGGGAGACGAGGGGGAGAGAGGGGAGAGAGAGGGAGAGAAGAGGAGCGAGAGAGAAGAGAGAGAGAGAGAGAGAGAGAGGAGAGAGAGGAGAGAGGAGAGAGAGAAAGAGAGAGAGAGATGTAAGGGAGAGAGTGGGGAAAGAGAGAAGAAGATGTAGAGGGGAGAGAGGTGGAGAGACGAGAAAGAGAGAAGAGAGAGAAGAGGAGAGAGAGAGAGAAGAGCGGAAGTAAGAAGAGAGATGTAGGAGGGGAGACGAGAGAGAGATGTAGAGGGAGAATGAGGGGAGAGAGAGCCATGTAGAGGAGAGAGGACAATAAGAAAAAGAGAGAGAGATGTAGAGGGGAGAGAGGGGCTGCGGATTTGATGCACGTCCTATTGCGAGAGAAGTCCAATGTTACTCTCACAAGTGAGACCCAGTGTACACTCCCATCGGTATCGCCCCCGATTCTTGCCCCTGCCCCCCCCCCGATCAGCCCCTGCCCCCTTCACTCTCCTGCTCGGGGATGTCTTGTTTTCTTCTGTCTTGCCCTCCCTGGGGGTCTCCAGCAGCCAGCCAGACCCCCACATGCTTATTAGCATAGCAGCTGTGGTTGGCTGAGAGGGGCAGGGGCGTGGTGTGAGTGCCCCTCAAGCCCCCCGCCGCTGTTTCTCGCTGCCACTTGTCAAACTGCTGCCCGGAGAGGGGCAGATCCTGTGCCTGAGCTCCCGGGGCCCCCGGCTCCTGCCCCACGCAGGTTCATGGGCTGGTGTCAGCGTGGGGTCCAGATGCTGCTCACCACCGTGGGGGCGTTCGCCGCCTTCAGCCTCATGACCATCGCGATCGGTACGGACTACTGGCTCTACTCCCGGGCTCACGTCTGCAACGGGACCAACATCACCCAGGACGAGAGCCAGAGCCAGACCACAAAGAGCAAGGGCGACCTCACCCACTCGGGACTGTGGAGGATCTGCTGCCTGGAAGGTAACACGAGCTGCCCCAGCATCTGTCCCGGCAGGTTCATAGACATCTCGGGGTATCTGGGGGGGTATTTAGTGAGCACCCCAGTATTATAAGGGGTCAGACCCGCAGCAGAGAGGGAGGCAGCGAAGGGTAAACAGAGGGGGTATTGTCCTGTGTTACACGCTGCGGAGGGGGGCAGGTATTGGGGCATCACAAGCCGGGTAGAGGCTGGCGCTGGGTCGCTGTCCAGGGTGCGTGGTGCTGAATCCAGATCAGAAAGTCCCTTCGTACAGAGGAGCCGAGTACCGCGGTACACGGGGGTCGCATGTTCCAAGCCCCCCCCCCTCAGTACACGGGGGTCGCATGTTCCAAGCCCCCCCCCTCAGTACACGGGGGGAGGGGGGTCGCATGTTCCAAGCCCCTCTCAGTACACGGGGGGGGGGCGTCGCAAGTTCCAAGCCCCTCTCAGTACACGGGGGGGGACGGTCGCATGTTCCAAGCCCTCAGGTACACGGGGTCGCATGTTCCAAGCCCCCCCCCCTCAGTACACGGGGGAGGGGCCGTCGCATGTTTCCAAGCCCCTCAGTACACGGGGGGGATGGTCGCAAGTTCCAAGCCCCCCTCAGTACCACGGGGGGGGGGGGGTCGCCAAGTTCCAAGCCCTCTCAGTACACGGGGGGGTGGTCGATGTTCCAACCCCCCCCCCCTCAGTACACGGGGGTCGCATGTTCCAAGCCCCCCTCTGTAACTCCCTCAGACATGTTACCTGCAGGTTCTAATGATCTGGATCAGTTTTGTGAGGTTGGGTGGTCACATGCGTGTTTATAGCACATGTATGTGCTTTTGAGCTGCCGGAATGTGTTATACACATTATATTGAATGCAAGGGTGTGTGACACGCGTGTTATATGTATAGAGACGCATTATTCCCATCTCTGAGTGCCCCTGGGGCATTAACTTGTATGCAGGTTTATTTGCATGTATGTAGTAATAGAGAACACCAATGGAAGCCTTTGAGTCGCGGAGCTTGCAATCTATTATCAGTAAGCGGTTTCTGGTATCATTTCCATAGATCACACAGACCCTTCCATCCCCCATAATTTGCCCCCCCCCCGTTGGTTTTGCCTGGCACAGGGGTATGTCTGCGCAGACGGTTTACTTGGCTCTTTTTGCGGGGACTCATATATAGGTTTACATTTCTACATACATGTAGTTAGCGTCTGGGGGTCATTACGCTAACATTAGATGTGGGGTTGTAGTATTTTGGGGGCCCCTGAGAATAATTCTTGCTACAGAGTCTTACTCTCTGATCCACGCATGGTTTTCCTGAGCAGGAAGTGGTTGTAAAATGCAGCAGGAAGTTAAGAGTGCAACTGAAAACATCTTCCCCCTGAAACAGCAATATTTTACCTGCCGCTGGCGTCAGGTTAGCAGGAAGCTGCGCTTCAGCCCTTCCTCCGAGTCCTGAAGCAGATTACCCGCGGCAAAGACCATTCTTAAGAGTGTCAGCTCACGCTATCAGTATAGACCTCCTGTCTGTATTAACAGACCGGACCCGGCAGCAGAAGCCTAGGGCTAGCCAGAGACTGAACAGGCAACCATTACGGACACAGAAGGGGCCGCGGTCAGACCACCGCCAGCGAGGGGACACTGCGCCCCAATTTTCCTGCTCGGGGAGGAGGAGAAGTCTTTAAAGTCAGGGGATAAAAACCATGCACGGGACAGACATATGGCTGTCCTGAGTGTAGAGAGGGTGGAAGATAAGAGGAGCAGCTTCCCAGCAGAAGTGGTAGCTGTTAATACAGTGAGGGGATACAGCGTGAAGGGGTCCGTTAGAGGACCCCAGCAATGAGGTGCGCTGGTCGGATGAACAAAGCCCTTGACGTAGCAGGCGAAGCGTTGAGTAACGCAGGCGCAGAGCACATTGTAGAACGATGCCCGGCGCCCGTTATAAGGTAACATAAAAACGTCGCTCCGCTCTGCCCACCGTAGCCGCTCTGCAGCCTGACCCCCGTGCGCTGCGATTAGTTATACAACGCGGGCAAGAAAAACCCAGGTGACGGCGAAGCGTTTAGCGGACTCCGTCTGCTTACACGTTGCCATGACGACAGTCTCAGAGCCGCAGTTACAAGCTAATTGAATCAACAGCCACACAAAGCCGAATTAACGAGGAGAGGTACGGCGCTCGCCCCGCCGCTCAGATCCTTATCCAAAATAAACTTGGCTTCGGGCCCCTGTCGGGAACGCTGGAATATCGATTGGGGTTTAATCTGGTGACGCGCAGCGACGGGACGCTCGGCACGTATTTACAGATCCACGGCACAAAATATTTAAAATAAACTGCAAAGATTTAGAAATGAAAAAGTGCGTTTTAATGATTTGCTTCTATAAAGGAAAAAAATTACGTCAGCTGGAAATCGCTTGCCCCTTCATAGCCGACTGCCCCTCCCCCGCCCTGATCGATCCAGGTTAGGATTGGCGACCCCATGAAATATTTGGGCAAATAACTAAGAAAATCTTCCGCTACCAGCTCCCTTTTCAGTGCATAGGGAGTGGGGAGTGAACAGGGTGGAGAGAGGCATGACTGTGTGTGTGAAGAGCACACACGTGTTAATAGGTAGAGGGACACAGTTGGGTCCAGCCGGCCCAGCTCCGGTCACCCTTGCTTTTCTGGAGGAGTCTCGTCGCTCCAGGGGGGCTTCTCGGAAATGTCTTCTTTACGGCTCATCCGCCATCGCTTTCCCGCTTCTTCTTACCGACGGGGGTTTTCAGCAAATGATTCAGATTTGGCATTAAGTGATTGTGAAAGATATTTTACTTACTTCAGAAATTCTCTACCGAGGCAACTAGAAAAAAAAAGGCGAAACGCGTCTTCTTTGAAAAGCAAAGATGGATTTAAATAGAGGTTTTTCTGAATAATATCAGCACACCCAGCAATGCGAGATTCCAGGCAGAAATTATGGCCGCCATAAACAAGTGGATGTACTGTGGATGTGGAGGGGCAGGTGACTGGGCACAGGGAGGAGCTTCTTATACCACAAGTTCCTCGGGGGTGGGACTAAGATGAGTGAGCTCTGCCCGGAGCCTCAAAAAATACATTTATCATCACTTTGTGCTCAATTACAGTATAGGAAGGCCTTTAGACATCCTGAACTATTACTATAGTCTTACCCCCGCACAACAAATGCACCAATGGGCCCCAACCAGGACGGAAGATGATATTTAGGTCTGTGATCTCCAGTGGTCCCCGTCTGTCTTCAAAAATATCTACAGCAGGAACTGCATGGAAATCTGAGGAGCACAGAAAGGAGGCAGTACAGTGACGATGCCGCAGCAGGGCCCTTGGCCATTATGAGAATATCATAGGCTGGCTGCCCATCCGAGCACCTTAGGGACATCTTCCTTGACTAACTATCTAGCCAAAAGATCCACATGATTTTACGCTATGAGCAACGTCAGCGAGCAGCTGTGAAAAGGACAGCTTTTAATAACCCTCACCAGGGAAATTGTTTCTGCTGTGGAAGTGGCGACGTACGGTTAGTACTGGCGTGTAGCTCCACTATTTCAGGGGAAAATATCGAACAACCCATCGCTCATGAGCCACGCATAACATTTATCCAAACCATGGAACCTGCCGTTACCATGGACACTCACCTCTATCATGCCTTACGGGCCCTAATGACGTCTAGGGGTCCTAAGCATCACCCTAGAATCATTGGGACATGGCTACCAGTCAGTAGCTTTTCTGCATTAACGTAATTAATGTGCCACAGAGAACCAATGACATCACAATCACTTCATTAATCTCCCTTCATTGTCAGGGTTCTGTGACTGTGAGGTCATTACTGACTCAATTGGCATTTTGCCTGCGATGAGGATTCACCCTTAGGGATGAGATGACATCATCACTCACAGGATCGGCTGTTCATTTTCAGTACAAAAGTGCAGGAATAGAGAGTCGTTGCATTCTACCCGAGAGCGACAAACACAGCTCTAGGTTTGCTTTTTGACTACCAATCCCATTATCCTCAGCCTCTACAGGTTACTGGAGCCCCCCCCCACACAGAGTTCAGCCTCTGGGCACAGGGGAGCTATAAACGATAAGTCGGTCATGACGCGGGTTGGGGGCTTCATGCACTCAATGGAAACAGCCCGACGCCAGTCGAAGCTTAAATACTGAAGGAGAAGAAACGATCGGCGGCTTCACAAGCCAGACGCGTTCTCCTCGGAACCACGGGTTATCCGCCGCACGCAGAGTCCCCGTCCGCACGACTTCTTTTATGCCAGAGATTTCTCGCCGGCTCTGGAAACATCACAAGCTTCACATCTTCTGTCACCAAAATGCTGTGTGACATCTCTGAGCGCGAGCCACGGGGGGCCGACAGGAATAAAGATCAACGAGGACTTTTCATAAACGTGATACAAAGTGAACTGAATGTCTGCAGCCACGAGCCACAAAATCTGCCACACAAACACACATTATATATATATATATATACACATACACACTATATACTGTAATACACATA
>VKOC01040755.1:0-11240 GCA_009364415.1 Spea multiplicata | reverse complement strand
TGTATATGTGTGGATTAGTATATATGCGTGGATTGGTATATATGTGTGGTTTGGTGTATATGTGTGGATTAGTATATATGTGTGGATTGTGTCCTGGGTCCCACTGCCTTTCCTAAAATAATCTCTTTCTATTAATATGTTATATTGATGCATACTGTTGTGTATAGTAATTTTGTACTGAAAAAACGTCCTCTCCATGTTTAATATGCAGTGTTGGCACTTTGAGGTCTGCAACTTGTTTTGATGCACAAAAATGGGCACTCAGGCCCAAAAACGTTCGCCATCACTGGTATAGTCTGTTAAAGTGCAGGTTCTGAAATCAAGCTACAACTGGCCATTCAAACAGTCCTATTTACAATGATATACCGGTAATTAAACCACTTACTATCCCAAATAGACTCTTCTGGGTATATTCACTAAACTGTGGGCTGAAGAAGCGAAAACATCAGATGCTTTATCTCCCCAGTAGATATTGGGGTAATAAACTAGAGGAAGAGCTGGCAGGAGGGTTTTCCCTCACTTCACTATTCATTCATCAGCAGGTTCCTTACAGGCTTAAGCTTTCCCTGCAGGGGAAGGCAAACAGATTTCATTATACATTACGTAGGGGCAGCCAAGCCTTGTTTTGCAGCAGAAGGTTATTGGGGATAGGTCATTACAATGGGTAGTGAAAGTCAAGAAGTTGAAGCCACGCTCTACAGCAAAGTCTTCCTACCAACCTCGTTTTTACGAATGGCCAACGCCAGCAGGTTTCTCCAGCCGTGCTGGCATTTAACATGGTTAAATGAGAGAAGACATTTGAAAATGCTAATCAGACGAGAAACCTAACTGGTTGAGTGCTAGAGGTCTAGCCAATTTTTTCCCTTTGAAAGGCCTGGGCATTTTCAACAATTTCCACATCATTTCACTTATTCCTGGGAAAATCTTTCACTTCACCCATGGAAAACCACAGTGTTTCGGCAGAAGTTCAGCTTGTTATTGGCAGCAGACTTGAGGCAACTGTTACATCATGGGACAAGAAGCCTTAAGTACATTTAAAAAAACAAAAACAAAACAAAAAAACACAGTCTCATACTATTTTATCTTATAAAACGACCACAACTCTTGAAGTTTGTTCAAATACATATGGTTTTAGCATATACTGAAAATTGGTAACAGCACGAAACTGTAGTTTATTAATTTTTTATATAAAAAAGGTACGAGTGATAAATTCCATGGTAAAACACATATAAAATGTCACTGCGCATGTATCTGGTTATGTGGCACCACTGGGCAGTTCAGCATATCGGACACCAGCTTTGGTGTACCTCTATTCTCACTCCTCTTTTTTCGTTATTTATTTTTTATTCTACCTTCCCCCACTCATACATTTTGGAGCAGCCCCCACCCCTCCATCCAGTAGGATATCCTGGGGAGCATTTAGGGTGTCAGACTATAAGGCTCATATCACGAGAGTATTCCAGTATACACATTTTGATAACTGGAAGTAAAAAAAGGTACATTTCAACTTACAACTATTTTGATTAGTTACTTTTCTGAAACTTGAACATGCACAAGTAATGGTTCCGCAGTATTTTTGATAAATAAGCAATGCATTACTTAGCTTTGTGCATACCATCAGACGTCTTTGACAATCTTTTAAAGACTGGAAAAATGATCAGGAACCAATACAGTGAGATGAGCAGGGCAAAAAGTGAGATTTTGTTCCAGAGGGAGTTACTACAAATATCACACAATTTTGCCCCTTTTCACAGTAACTGAAACACCTGAAAGTACTGTACAAAGTGAGAAAATCTGATCACTAGCACCACAATGCATGCAACAATTCACTTTCTGAAAGAAACAGGACACACACATGGTAAATTGTTTTGTTTTTTATACATGAAAGTTGCTTTTTCTACAGTAAAACAAATTCACCTTCCTCTCCTGGGTTGCAGCTCCCAGATAGCAAAAAAAAAAAAACCCTCTACAAGAAGATGGCAGAGAAAATACTGCATATCTACTGCCAATTTGACCAAATTAAACAGAGAAAGATACATCATACCTTCAATGTACATGCCAATACATGCCTCTACAAACTTTTGGGTTCATGAACTTAATACCATTGTGGTCAATCCTCAAGAGGTGGGTGGACAAACAAAAACCCACAAATTCTGAGAAACTCCAAGCATTGATTATGCAAGAATGGGCTGCCCTGTCAGGATGTGGTCCAGAAGTTCATTGAAAAGTTAAAACTTTGACACTTATTCATAGTAAAGCTCCAAATTAGCCATTCAAATGCCATTTGTCAGGCAAGGAGTTGCCCATAAACCCAGGGCAACTATTAAATCTAGCTGGCCCGGGGTGTTGTGTATATTTCTTATAGATCTGTTGCTGATGTTGCCACTTCATGGAGTCCATGTCTGCAGTTTTATTTTGCCATCTGGAAGCTGTCTCACAGATCAATGAACCCGAAATGTACTAGTGGGCTCCAAGCTCTAGGCATGTCTGCACGAATGCTTTTTGCACCGTTATTGGAAAGTGTTTTGGCCATGAAAGGTGATGCATAAATATGAGATGAGTTTGTCATGAAATCTTTTACTGCATTTTCCAGGCAGTCATAATATAAATATAAAAATTCCACTGAGGTTCACAGTGCATATAATCTTTAATGTAAATATTCTTATATTCAGCAGCATTCTATGTATGGGGCTCAGAGTTTAAAACACAAACTGTTTTTATGTGTATGCTCTTAGAGCTAGATTGACAGATTGCAAAAGAACTACTGTGAGATGACTATGACTGGCTTAGATTACTGAAGTTCCATTAGTGTATTAACCAAGCACAGTGGTACCATTTAGTGTCTGTGTAGGGGGAGCTATAAGGTGCTTTAAATGTTAGCCCATGCAGGAGGGGACATTGTAACATACACTCACTGGCCACTTTATTAGGTACACCTGTTCAATTGCTTGTAAACACAAATAGCTAATCAGCCAATCACATGGCAGCAACTCAATGCAGTTAGGCATGTAGGAGTGGTCAAGACAACTTGCTGAAGTTCAAACCGAGAAACAGAATGGGGATTTGAGAGACTTTGGACATGGCATGGTTGTTGGTGCCAGACGGGCTGGTCTGAGTATTGCAGAAACTGCTGATCTACTTGCATCTTCATGCACAACCATCTCTAGGGTTTACAGAGAGCGGTCCGCGAAAGAGAAAATATCCAGTGAGCAGCAGTCGTGTGAACGAAAACGCCTTGTTGATGTCAGCGGAGAATGGGCAGACTGGTTAGAGAATAATTCAAATAGCCACTTGTTACAGCCAAGGTTTGCAGAATACCATCTCTGAACGCACATCAAACCTTGAAGCAGATGGGCTACAGCAGCAGAAGACCACACCGGGTGCCACTCCTATGAACAGGAAACTGAGGCTACAAAACATAGCATTTACCTTACACAGAAGATGCATTCTTCCTCAGTGATCTAGCATTTCTTGAAATCAACAGTTGGGCTTTACACACGAGCCATGGAGTCTAAACCAGACCCCCACACACAGCATTCACCAGAACCAGCGCTAGAGTTGAGTACATCACGTGCAAGGAGATATATTTGACCAAATGCATCTACTGCACAGCATTTAGCTGGATGCCGAAAGGGGCACATTTTGGAAAACAGGCCACACAACCGTTTAAGGAGAACATATAGCTATCGTATACATTAAGGTGCAGATGATGGCTGGAGTGCACTTTATGATGAAAACGGCTCATATTTTACGTTTATAACTTTTACTTACACCATGAGTTAGTTATTAGCACATGCTTAGGTATTCTACAATCGCAGAGTATTGTTCGAAAGTGAGATGGGATATGCAGACTACACCAGGTTTAAAAATTGACAATGTAAAATATTATTTGGATAATTATAAAGTACAGCATTATTTGAGAGTGACATTTGAATGCCGAATTTATAAACACCACAATGTAATGTGAATACTAGAAGCAGCAGCAGCATGTTCATACTCTCTAATATAGCACTATAAGTAAATCTGTTTCTTTCTCTGTGAATACAGATGCGTTTGGAAGGCTGTGAAGGTGTACCTGTGAAGCCTTTTTGAGGCTGCGAAAAATAAGTGTCATAACAATAGGGACAGCCAGCTTACTTTACTTTGTTACATGGCACTGCACCCCAGTTGAAATAGTTCTCTTTGCTATTGTTACATCATGCATGGAAATTTACAGCATGACACATGTATGTATTATACACGAGTCAGGCTATGCGTTTCAATGCATGATGATATCAACCATATGCTCTGCAATTGTTCTATTAATCATTGTTCTTGATCAGTCGTAGGATAAAGAAAGCATACATCTAAAAGAGTGATGTCTGAAGTATAGCACTTAATGTTGCTATCTATACATGTAATAGCTGTGTGGTCCCAGGAAGGCTCTGCTATCATATGCATTAAAGTGCATATGAAACATGGAGTTCCCCTTTAATATAGGTTTAACAAGGAAAAATACACTATGTATCTATATGAAATATGTTTCAAAACTGGTATAATATGGGATTGCAGTTACCTAATTTTTAGACCTGCTAAGGAACAGATGATTGTTATATCCCGATATGTAAAACCATAGAATTCAAAGAGGGTGTGAATTTTCCTTTTCACACGACTGTACGTGTTAGGTCAAGCATGAATGTGTGTGTATGGGCAGGCATTGGTAAAATGCATGCGCGTCTACCAGTTATCGTTTTGGGCCTAAAAAGTTATAGACAGATTCACTACAAAACATTTGAACCCAGGCGGACTATTTGGTATTATTTTCAATGAAATTTAAGAAGGTGTGTGATTGATCAGGTCACAAAAGCATGAATTAAATTGCATATAATATAAAAACATCCCTATAATGCCTTTATAGTAGAAGAATTTTAAACAAAGGCAAAAAAGCCAACTCTAGACACTATCTATTTATTCCAAGGGAAGAAAGTAGCTATATACAAAGAACTCATGCATCTATTTTATTCAAAGCAAGATGATTTTTGTCTACAAATGTTCCTTAAACAATACTGATTATTTGGGGAAAAAATGCCTTATCAGTAACATTGCTTTTTTCTACCAAGGTCACTTGAGTTTACCTGTCAAAACCAATAGCTTGACATTTATACCAGGTTGTCAGAGCACAGATAACTTTGCAGGGCAGAATACATTGCAAAATAAAACAATGACAGTCTAGCATTAGGCTGTCCATGTGGCAGAAAAGCACAAGGAAACAATTTTGAAATGTTATACAACTGTTGTAATGATCAGACTATTAGAACCTCTGAAAATGAGTTTGTTAAACTAATAATAATTATTTTTATTTATATTGTTCACTGGGACACTCCAGTGGACAATGAGCCCCACTAACAAAACAGTGTATTAAAGTACTTTGTATGTATTTTAATATGCATTATTTTGCTGGTATATATATGTGTATATATATATTATATACACATTTGTAAAAAAAAAAAAAAAAAAAAACTTTTTAGGGGGAATTGCAACACCATTGCATCAAACACTTGTCTTCTAGAAGCACCTCTTCTGCCCCATTTCTTAGATAGAAAATTTAAAACATGGATAATGCTAACACTGACAAAGTACACAAATCAAGAAGTCATAACACAGCAATAGCTCCATTCATTTAACCCCTTCCGTACCGTTGACGTACCTGGTACTTCCTGGTTGGGCGTCACCCACTGACCGGGACGTAACAGGTACGTCATCGATGATGCGCGATCCAGCGTCGCTATGGATGCTGGGATTGCGAGGGGCGGCTGCTATTGACCGCTGGGTGTCCCCAGCAATCCGTAAGCAGCCACAACCCCTCAATTCCGTGCACGTGATCGCTTTGAAGCACGGAGTTTAAATATTTAAATAAAACTGCTGTCTTCAAGGGAAGACACAGTACAAGAACGCAGGTCCTGAAGGGGTTAAACCCTTAAGTACACGGCTGCTTTTTTTTAGTTTTTTGTACCCTTCGCAACATTTCTGCGGTGCTCATGTTTAGCTGTAACTTTGTTCTTATTTACTGTACCAAGACAAGTATTCTTTAGGTACCATTATTTTGATCGTATATTGATTACTATAAAAAGGGGACTTTTTCTGACTTTTACTTGGAAAATATTTACTCATCTACAAAAGCTAATTAAAAAATACCTAAGCTGCTACATAGATTGTAATATTTGTACGTGACCCTGCTCTGAAATTTCACAAATTGACATATTGCAAAATGTGGCGTCCTGTGGCAGTACCATGGTTGAATTCACCAAGCTCTTCTGCATGACTAGGTCTATGATTTTATACACCGGTAGCAATGGGTCTGATTGAAATACCTGAATTCAATAATTAAGATGTCCCAATACTTTTGCCCATATAGTGTATGTTAATATGGCTGTATATAGCGCAGTCAATGAGACTGCCGTGCCAATTATTGTTGGGGGGGGTAAAATTTGTCAGCAACTATGTGAGATTAACTAGCCAACATGCAGGAAAAATGATCCCTGCTAAAATGCAGGGGTCTGTCTCTGAGATATCACAGGCAACCCCTTCCCTGTCACATTGTTCCTCCCCATAATAAAATAAATTTTTTTACCTATAATTTTGCTTTTTGGGTTTTCATTATTTGTATATGTTTATAAGGATGTTACTTAGATCTACAAGGACAATGTGTCCCAATGCCTAACACTCAAAGGTTAATGCATCTTCATTATTGAATTTCTGAATTTCTTTCAGTGGTGCCAGCAGCTGTAATCTCAAAATACAGTTTACGTGCATGTTTTTATTATCTCCAATAAAACCAAATCCTCGTATTATTGTTATCACCTGCTATATAGTTACATTTTACATAGCCATCTACAATAAATTATTTCTAATTTATTGAAAGTATTAGACTTGGCTACATCTCTGAATTTAGTTTCTACGAAACCCTTCCATAGACAGGCACATGAAGCGCCAAGCTATTATTCTAGATAAGCACTACTGACAGCTCAAACCGACTGACCGTGATATGTTATTAGACTACTAAACTTAAGTGTATATCTCTCGAGAGATACACAAAGATACAGGATTGTTCTGCTTTTGTAAAACTAGTCCTCTTCTAAAAATATTCAATAAAGACGCAAGCAGGGGTTAATTAGCTGTAAAAGAAAATGTATAGTTCAACTTGATTGGGGCCCCATTAGCTGCCTTAGATTACAGGCCTTTTCCTCTAACAATTCAGTGTTTTATTTTATGATACTTTTAACTAATATGCTGTTTATGATCAGTGTAGGAGAAGGGAAGATTTGTTTCTGAAACAGACCAGTTACCCATTTCTGCACCACTGTGATAAAATATCAGTATCTTTGTGATGGTATTACATCTCTACAGATCTGGTTTGGGGCTTCACTGGGGGGCAACTGGTATATTAGTAGATGAGAGGTATAGAAATGCTTCTCTTTCTCTGCTAATCTATCTCCACTATTCTGACCGCCTGGTCCACTTCTTCGAACGGGCAGAGGCTCGGGCACACCACCTTCCTCGATTGGAGCATAATGAAGATAGATTTGAGAACGAAGCATTTCGGCACCTCTCTCTCTGTGAATCTTTCTGCATTATTCTGGCCTATCACTGTACTTCTGCAGAAGGGTGGAGGCCCAGGGGCAGCCTCCGACCTGTTCCTCCAATCCAGGGAAAGGATGTGCCTGGAGGCTCCACTCTTTACACAGAAGTTCACCATGAGGCCAGGTTCACAGAGAAGCGGATGAAGAATCCTAGTAGAAAGTAAAGGAGTCAGAGCCTTTGTATATCCGTTCTCAGGAAAGGTCTCCAGATATGTTGTGCTTTCTGAAGTAGGCATCCTGTACGCAAGCCAAGGCCATAATAGCCAAATCATCATTACAGAGCTCAATAACTACGCGTGAGCGGAGATAAACTAACTACTCAATATGAAGTGTCCTTAAATATCTCAATAGACCAAAAAATCGAATAGTGTTTTTACTGGTGAGGCACACTGTGTTTTTTTTGTTCTTGATTATTTCAGACTGTGAAAAACTTCTTTCTATGAGATGCACTGCAGCCAAGAACATTGCTGGCATTGAACCAACTGCATATTGTTATGTTTAGGTGCAAACGTAACTGTGAGAGGTCCCTTGATGCCGACCAGAAAACAACTAAATCCAATGCTGTCAGTCTATAAAGATTCTTAGTAATTGTAGGATTAGAAGATAAAACTAGTTTGAAGCACTTCAAAACAAACCGATTTTATCTTATAGGCAGAGATACAAATATTGCTCTCAACAAATTAGCTAAGGCAAGAAAACAGCATTTGAAAACTGAAAATATCAACTGATATAAGGAAATGTGTAGAGTAAAGCCAACTAAAAAAAAAACTCGCCGTTACTTTCCCTGTAAAGCTCACTCTAACTGATGTGGGAAAGTAACAGTTTTAATTTAATTACTTGAAGTAAACTGATTTCTGGTAATTGAATACCAGTTCTCCCACAGGTTGCAGAGGAATGTTTTTTCCCAGCAACAAACCAGTGATAAAGTTTATCTCAAGTAATTAAATCAAGCCCTGGGGATACCAGAGATACATTTATTTCGGGTAATCCGTTTTCAGCATCCGCATTGCATTTTGGGTACCAAAGTCCTGAATTCACCAACACAGCTCATTTTATAGGACTTACATGGTCTTATAATAAGAAGGCAGGCTTAGCCATTCTGTCCAACAGCCATTTTTTTTAACAAATCGAATATATTAACGTAAACTGAACACATTTTATGATACACTTTACAGTAAACTATTAAGCTAACACCATAGAGATCATCAAACTGGCTTCTTAGTTTGGGTAATTCCAGTTATATCCGCTGCAGCTTCTACTGCATGGCAGCTTGTAAAAACCGTAGACTATTAAAAGCACATAAATTTGTTGGATAACATTTATGAGGATGACATGTTATGCAACAGTGAAAACACTGGAATGACAAGATCTGATGATGAAGCCTATGAAAATGTCAGAACAGAAACGAGGACTGACAGATGCTGATTGCTTAATTACTTTAGCATTGTCATTGTTAACATTAGCAGATCAGACGGTGGCAAATGCTGCATTCTTCCAGAAAAAGAACAATGACGGCAAGCTACACAGCCTGAATGCGAAAAAAAAATCAGGGCATTACTAGTCTATACTATGGGTGCATGATAAAAATGTGGGAATGTACAAAGTGTACATTGCAAGGGATAGGGCAATAAATACAAGTAGCATATTGCTATTTCAAGTCCATTTTTTTTCCCAAAACTGGCCATTCCCATTTTTTTTCCCAAAACTGGCCATTCTGCTCCCATGTGCCATGTTTGGGACACCTTTGAAGCCGGTCAGTCTAATTTAACCCAATAAATATATGTTTGAAAACTAGACACCCCAGGGTATTTCAAATGCTGGTATTTCAACTCTTCCCATGCACTAATTCTACTACCAGCCTTTGTCAGTCATCGCTCACTTCAGGAGCTTCATGAAACAGGTTTCCACGGCCAAGCAAATCACAGACATCAGCTATAGGCAGCTATAGACAGCAATCAGATATAGGCAAGTAGAGATACAGTACAGAGGAATACACATTTATGTTTTTAATACACCTATTAGAGAAAATCTAAACACCAGATTATTCATACTACCAAATATACGTTCTGTTCATACAAAGCACATACAAAAATACGGATCCATGAATAGCAATGAGTTTCAACTGTTACATCAGTAGCTGAGATGAGCTAATTTATTCTCAATTAGAAAACACGAAGTTATAAAGCAATAAAGACAAGAACGCTGCACTTCTTAGCACATGAAAACATTTTAATGACAAGAGATGATCGGTTTACCAATGTGAAGCTTTTTGGTATTTTTCTTTTTCACATATAGAATACAGAACTACCCTGAATTGTGTTAGAAAAGGGAAATGCCTTTTGCTCAAAATCCCAATTAAGTTTCAGCGTTCTGATCCAGGAAGAAATCCAATATATAATTAGTAAGTATGCTATTTATAACCGAATGCTAAAATCTGTGCTTGTTCAAATGAAGATACATTATAATTGATAAACAGCCCTTTTTTTTGGACTAATGCCCTTTATTTTGATAGAATAGAAAAATATTGTATAAGGATGACTATTTCCCAGATCCTGCTTCTCTACTCCAATTAGCAAAAGGGTAGAAGACCTCATGCCTGATGTACCAGGGTGGAAACAGAGGGGTCTATGTCTCAAACAGTAGAGGCTTCTCTGAAACGCTTCATCATGAAAGCAAAAATATAATTACTCTGTAACAATGAGCTAATGGTGAAGTAATTGGAATGGAAATCAATCAACAGTTCTTCTTTGCTGCTACAATATTATCCCTTTGCATAGTGGTGTATTCTGGCCTGGGCCAGTGGAAAAAACAGGGTAGTAGGTCCAAGGGTGGGGGCAACAGTGCTATTGGGGCATTCAGGCCCCCTGTAGCATCATTGCTCAATGGGGTCAGATAAAAGGGAGATAACAGATCACAGCCCTCATAGCTGACCTCCGTCCAACAACACACATCCTTAAAAAAGAAGGCATGGATTGCAGCACAAATGGGAGGGCTGGTGGCATTGGCCTGGCTCAGTTTCAGTGAAATAAAATATTTTATACTTTTGAAAGTGTAGCTCGTTGGCCACATAATTACATTTGACATTATTACCGTAATTGCTCAATTATAAAATACCCCTCGTCTTGTAATCAAGGTTGTCTTCTAATCAGACCTCAAATGAGGTCTGACTATTAGACTAAGATCCAGATCCCCCGCAGCGCTGTAGGTGACCTGGATCCTCCTGTGTGGTAACCTCAGCTGCTGCTGCCACTTACACCAGGCGTCTATCACCAAGCGTCAGCGAATGTGATAGACTGCGGGGGAATTCTCTTTCTGAATTTGTAGTCACACAAAACTTTCTAGGCCCAGAAATCAGTGAGAGGAAAAGTAAAGGTTTTGTGTTATTTATAGGGCTGCAACAACTAATCGATAAAATCGATTAGTTGAATCGATTATAAAATGAGGGTTTTTTCAGAGCAAAGGCTCTGAAAAATCCCCCTCATTATATAATCCGTTTAGTCTGACTCACCGTCTCACAGCAGCAGCTCCTACTTACTCCCCCTCCCTGTAATCACCGTGACAACTGGCCCCGCCCCTTCCTTCTCCAGGCCAGAACCACATGGCTGTGACACTCATCTAACT
>VKOC01040722.1:0-13618 GCA_009364415.1 Spea multiplicata | reverse complement strand
ACAGACTCCATAGATTTTATTGCACTGGAAATGCTGGGGGCACTGCCCTAGGTTGGGGATAGGGCAGCCCTAAAGGTACATAGACCATTGAATAGGAGACACAGGATCTTAGATGTTTCTTGGTGAAACAGATCATCTTACATGACCATGTTATTGTGATTTGATGCTGGCTTGTCCTTCATTTGCTTCCTTTTTGTCTTCAGGCCATGATGAACTTGAACTGATTTTATTACACAAGCCCATCAAATCAGCTTATATGTGCAGGCAATATGTAGAAATAAAAACATAAAATTATTAAAATTGACAGGCATTATCTCCCTGTCTTACAAATGCAGAACAAATTTGAGTGCTCTGGTCATTGCACATGAAACATTACTCAAAAGATATTACAGAGGGATGTTTATCTCAGTTTCAACAGAGAGAGTAATTGATTGTTCTAACAGCAAAAAAATATTATATGTATGTATATTCATATATATATAATATTACACTAAAGTTAAATTAATACTTATAATAAAACAGTATTATTTATTGGGTAGGTGCCTTGTAATCATTTTTGGCCAACATTTTAACATTGGAAATATACATTAAGAACATTCAAAGAACCAGATTGATTTCACCTACAACTCTCAATGTAATATTTTTTAACTCAATGCAGCATTACAAACATCATTAATAGTAATGTTGAATGGTCAATAAATATTCTCTAGCCATGCAAAATTTTATGTTGGATGGCGATAGAACTTTTCTTGGGACGAGTGGGAACCACCAAATTACGAATAGTCTCTTCGTCCATAACGTACCCGCTACTCCAAGATGGAATGAGGGAGCAGCCTGCCTTCCAGCCATGGTGGACTCAGGAACTTTATGGACGAAGAGACTGTGCGTTGTCACATCTATAGCACATAAAACAGATACAAAATACGCATCATAAACATGGAGTAAATGGGATTCAGATTTTTGTTTTGGGTCCTGGGCTTTTTGGATTTTACTGAAGCAGGCATTACTCTTATGTCTACACTTTTCCATTTTGCTTTTTTTTTTTTTAAATTATATTTTATATGTTTTCCCATTCTAAATGTGACACAGACAGAATTGGATTTTAAGCATTGGTTGTGTTGACTGACAAATGTACATTGGATTGTTTTATAACTGAGCCATTTGGTTGCTGATTGATGCCAACCCCCAAAGAGACTTGAAAGGAATGAAGAGTGGCCAAGGGGCCAAAAACACTGACCCAGAGTCTAAAAAGCATACCGATTTCATATACAACAATTGGGGAGCTGCTGAAATCACCAATATGTACACACAATAATTTATTTGCTGGAAATCCAAAAATATGTTATTAAGTCTACAGTCAATAATAACACAACACAAGGCCACTCATATAATTGAATTTGTTTTTCCTGAGATCGGAGAAACACATTTTTGGCTGGGTCATCCTTCGCGTTGAGATGACCTTCATTTTGCCTCTTAAATTTGACTAGACTTGCCAGATTGTAAAGAATATATGGTATCTGCTGGACCGTTGATTGTAGAAAAGCAGCTTATGAGTTTTCTCCTTTGCTTTCTAATCATAAAATGTAAATGACCATTTATTTTGGCACTTTAAATATCATTAATTTGCTACTTAATTTTCTCCAATTAGCAATGGTCTGCTTATTATCCACTGCATAGATTAAATTTAAATTGCAGTATAAACCTTGTAGATTTGTACTCACAGTGCTGTATATCTGCGATTGTACATCAGCTTTTGCTGTCTAATAAAAATTATTTTTATTTAATTTCCTAGAGTGCACTCTTACCTATTTATTGCCAAATTTTTACAATATTTATTAAATACATTGTTATTGTAATTCTTAGTTGTGCCCCTCTTCTTTTAATTTAGTTATTGTATATGTTTTATCCTCTATAGAAAAGTGGCTGCTATTTTTTAATTTTTTTAAATTTAATTTTGTAATTTATTTTGAATGATTATTTTTACATAGGTTAAAGGGTGAAATATTCTTTGTTATCTGTATTATCCCTTATTAGTTTTTGTTAATTTGGATTAATTGATATTTATTATTGAGCATTTTTTGAATGTTTTTTTTTATATATTTAGTATTACAATCTCTTTAATCTTAGCTGATTAGTGTAGTATCATTTTGCAGGCGCTGATCCGAGTTTTATTATCATGTTCTATATGTCCAGATAGTCTAATATTACACTGTCTACTTTGGAGAAGCCATAGATATACACAGGATATACCTCCTGCATGGGATAATTCCTTGTAAAACCTTCTCAAACATATAGTGTGTTTGAAAATATTTGCAGACAGATCTACAATATAATTAAATGGTTCTGTTTGTTCTTGTACTTGCGTAAAACATTAACTGTTCATGAGCACAGAGTTACTAAATAAGGGCTCACTGGATGAATACCAGTCTCCTTATAGCTTATACGTTATGATTCCTTTGAATAAAAACAGTTTCAACACTGTATTTTCTAGACCTGCGCATTTAGATTTACGAATCCGAATGCACAAAATTTACAGAATTTTGGTAAAATCTGCGATTTGTATGAAGCCACGGAAATTAAGCAAGGCCCCACAGGAGTTGGACTAAAATGAAGCAAAGACCACTGAATTCTTGTCTGAAAGAAGAAGGCCCACATTCACTCACATTCACACACACTATTATTCTCATTCACTCTTTCACACTCTCTTAATGTCTCCCTACCTTCTCTGCCGACCACTTCTGCTTTCACATCTTTTTCTTCTTCTATCTTTTATCTACTCTCTTCTCTCCCTTCCATTTTCAATCTGCTATCTTCAACCTTCATCCGCATGCATAATCCGGCGGGAACCTCCGCTAAAATTGTGGTGCTTTTCATGCCTTCCTTTCCCTGATCCTCAAACTGGGGTAGAGCCGTCATTATCCCTTAACTGGCTCATGATGCCCACAGCCTGAAAAATTAAGACAATTTGGAAGCATTCTCCTATTGTTGTGCACTTCTGACTGAAATAGTTTATTCATAGAATACATAGGAACCTTGTGTGTATAACCATCAGGGTTAAGGCTAAAGGGTTGCTAACTTGTCTCTTAGATGGATAAAGAGGCATTGAGATTGTACCCCTCCAAAAAAACCAAACATTGAAGGACTATGCTCAGTTCATTCCAACTCCCACTAAATACACATTTAGCAAAGTCCACTTCATCTGGGTTAATTCACAAAATACCCTGAGATTCTTATGTATCTTCCTTTTTCGCAAAACATCCTTATATGGGGGTGTAAGGATAAATGACTCTGTCCTATATTATCAACAGAACATATCCAAAACGTGTTCCACAGCATTGTGAAATCCAACCAACGACAAATTAGAATCCGCTTCTTTTTGGAGTTATCCTGCATGTATTCAGAAAAAACAGCACACAGTGTTTTTTTTCACAAATATGAATATAGATGTTTAGCCAAGCAGAGTTGTACTAAATATATATTTTTTTAAAACAACAGAGTACACTTACTTCACAAACCAGGAGTATTTTAATATATTGAAACTGACATAATTATTCATGTACTACAATAAAAGGTGACATAAAGAATAAATAGTAAACGAGCCAAGTGAAATGATCGTCTTACCTTTGAAAACAATCTTCTTTCAGCAACAATCTAAAGATTAAAGGAGCTGCTGCCTGTTACCTGGTAGCCAGCAATAGCGAGTCTGATATGTGCCCTTAAAGGTATTGCATTCATCCTAGTTCTGAAGTTGTGAAGTTGTTCTCTTGCATCTTCTTGTTCTTCTGTCTTCTTTATTCTGTCTTCTTTATTCTGTCTTTTTTATTCTTTCTTCGTCAACCTCTAGGAACATACAAGTCAATGGCAGTTAAGAACCACATGGCCCATCTAATCATTCCATTTTTTTCTGATGCCCTTTTTGTCATCAACAGATACATCTACCATCTGGCAGTCCTTCATCCCCATGCATTCAACATTATCAAGCAGCCCCCCCCACACACATGCATACATACACACAACACTGTTTGGTAGCCCCTAATATTGTGTAAGAAAACTGAGGCACTTAGGAATGTTAGCTAGATAACTAAAACTTAGCAAAGTTAGCTAGATAACTAAAACTTAGCAAATGTTAGCTAGATAACTAAAACTTAGCAAATTGTATGAGGAAAGAAGGGTACAAATGACATTCGTAAGAAAAATTACTTAAAATCTAGGCGGGATGGTTGAGTTATTTAATACAGGATAATTCAGTGGTGAAAATAGATGAGGATAGAGTTTAGCAAACGGACATCTAGAGACCTCAAAGGCCAACACCGAAATAGTGAACAATGGCATTGTTATTAAAAAAAACACACTAGGCAAATCACAAAGTACCCACAGGTAAACATTCAGGTAGCATATTCAGGTTCAGCTTCACTTTAACATTTCCATTGTTGAATAATGTTCCTAAGCATACAAATATCTAATGAAGACTTTGTGTATGCCTCTGGGTCTCCTAGCCCAGGGGTAGGCAATCTTCGGCTCTCCTGATGTTGTACACTACATCTCCCATAAGTCATAATGCCGGCAAAGCATCAAGAGAAATGTAGTTCACAACATCTGGAGAGCCGAAGATTGCCTAGCCCCAGAGCATTGCTGCTATCATTCTAATATGAGACGATAGCTATCTTGACAGCCAGACAACCTATTGATGTACTTAGTGGAATAAAAAAGAGGGTTTTTAATGTAACTACAGTCCATAAACCTCAGATGTCTGCTTTTCATAACGTTATCAGCTCTGATAATTGTCATTAGGTTTTAACAGGACCTAGTAAGATATTCAGCAGTTTCTTATTGTGCGCAGGTTCTATAATTTGCAGCCATTCACAGTTTTTAGTCTACTTCATTTTTAGAGCAATTGGAAATTAATTTACGTTTTCAGATTTATAATGTGTATTTCAAAGGACGAGACTAATTCAACAGAAAATGGATGATGCTTGACCTGCATTTTGACTCACTTGAGCCATTACAGAGGAGACATCTCCGGAACCAAGATGTGATGCAAATTTCCACTGCACAAAGGAGCCAACAACCCCATAAACACATTACTGTCAACATCTTTTTATTATTATTATTATTATTATTATTATTACTTCATAATGAGTGCTCCTGGATGTTTCCAAATGGTGAACCTGTGTACTAGCCCAGCCAAGAACATTGGACCTCCTTGTTCCTAGAGGGAAAGCAACTAGACTTGAGTATTCGGGGATTTGTACGAATTTCAACTTTAACAAAATTTGCGTCGATTTGTAAGAAGGAAGCAAACGAAAATGAAGCAAAGAGTTCTGAATTTTTGATCTTTCTCTTATTTCAGATTTCTCTTTGTCCTCTTGACTTGTCTTTAGGAAAAAGGCACACCCTCTCCCCTCGATTGAATGAACAAAGTAACACCGGGAGGCCAGCATAATGAAGACAAATTTGCATTTCCGCACCTCTCTGTCTCCACATATCTTTCAGCTTTATTCTAGCCTCTCGGTGCAAGAGGCAAGAGAAGAAGCTTAACTGCGGAAAAGGAGACATGGACACGGAAGCGGTCAGCAGAGAAGGTAGGGAGACATTATGGGAGAGTGTCAAGAGGGCATGAGTGAGAGTGTGAGAGAGCATGAGAAACTGTGAGTGAGAGTGTGAGAGCGTGAATTGATGAGGCCTATGAAAGCCAAAACCATCATCTTGCGTCGTTGATTCCATTGAGCAGAAGAACTTTGTCTTACTTTTTGTTTTCAAGACTCCCTTTCTGAGCATGATTAGATTGAACTGGCCATAGAAAATTTTCCCCTGTAATGGAACAAGTGAGATCAAATTTCAGACTCTACCAAATGGTGATCAACATAGGGCAACACTCTCAATTCTTGGCTGAGCTAGTGTCACCCTTTTGTGTGTTTATTCAAATGTATAATGATCTGTTTTATGTGCTATTCCATGGGCAACAAACTAACAGCTATTATGTAGTTTTCCATGGGTAAAGTAAAAACTTTTCTCCTTATCTAAGATTAAGTTAAAATCCCCATATAATACCATCCACCCACATTGAAATTTGTGGATTTATTTGCACAATGGAGTTTGAAAGTGGGTCTAATTTGTGGAGGGCTTTTATGTATTCATTATTATGTATCAGTGTTATAGCTCGAGGAACCAACCTTGTTTTCATATTTGAAAAGTATGTTATTTAATTCAATAACCCCTTTTTAACATATTTCATGGACATTGATTAGGCTTCCACTTCCACTCCATTATATAGGTATTCTTTTATGTAAATGGACTTGACCATCCACCAAAAAGGTAGTATTCCAAACAAAATGTCCCTTGGTGTATATGTCTAGGTAAATGTGTTAGAAGTCCGTCAACACTGATATGTGGTATATGTACCATGGGTGTTGACCATTTGTAAGCAATGCTTTACCTCAGCATCTTAAAAGGGAACTACTCTGTAAACTGAATATTTCCTTTGTAATAAGACTTTCAAAAAGAATCATGTAGGTATCTTAATATAACCTTTAGCAAAGTCATGACATTTAAGATTATGGAGAGCAGCCAAAGCATGTAATACGTCAATTATATATATTGAAAGCTGATGTCTTGATATTTTCATGGAGATGACATGTTCAACGTGTAATTTATCTGGAACAGATAGCCATTTTCAGATGTTTGAGCTTTTGGTGTGACTGTAATATTTTCATGGGTTGTGATGTAAAGATGTTTGTGCAGATGAAGTGTCTTCCCTCACAGCTGGCCTAAAATTATTTCATGAGGAGTGGGAGGTTTTCAGAAAGCTTGCAGCAAATTATGATTATGAAATTTCTTGGCGAGTCTTTAGCCACTGAACTAGGAAGCCTATGTGTCTTCTTGAGGACCACGTTTTGTGCATTCAGCAACAACATAGAAACATAGAAAGTGAAGGCAGATAAGAACTATTCGGCCCATCAAGTCTGCCCAACCTCTGAGTACTTTCCTTAGTATCTGGCCTTATCCTATATCTAGCTTGGCCTTCTGCCTATCCAATGCTTGCTTAAATGTCTTCACTGTATCTACCACTTCTGAGACTTTTAGGAATGCTGGAAGTGGTCACTTTTGTAAATGTGCAGCTTTTCACACAACCTACTTAGGTTTGCAAGTAGATATTTTAATATATGTTGTAGATTAAGTTGTTGGTCTATGGATTCTGTCAACAAGACTTCTTTTTGTACACACCGATCAGCCATAACATTAGGACCACCTGTCTAATATTGTGTAGGTTCCCCTACGTGTGTTGTGGTATCTGCCACCAAGATGTTAGCAGTAGATCATTTAAGTCCTGTAAATTGCGGTGGAGGTGGGGCCTCCATAGATTGGACTTGTTTGTCCAGCACATCCCACAGACACTTGATTGGATTGAGATCTGGGGAATGTAGAGGCCACATCAACATCTTAAACTCATTGTTGTGTTCCTCAAACCATTCCTGAACCATTTTTGCTTTGTGGCCGGGGCACATTATTCTGCTGAAAGAGGCCAATGCCATCAGGGAATACCGTGTCCATGAAAGGGTGTACATGGTCTGCAACAAAGCTTTGGAAAGTGGTACGTATCAAAGCAACAGCCACATGAATTACAGGACATTGCCCAAAGCATCACACTGCCTTCGCTGGCTTGCCTTCTTCCCATAGTACAAAAAACAGACTACCTTCTTCCATTGCTCCGTGGTCCAGTTCTTATGCTCACGTGCCCATTGTAGGCACTTTCCGCAGGGACAGGGGTCAGCATGCGCACCCTGACTGGTCTGCGGCCACTCAGCCCCATACACAACAAACTGCGATGCACTGTGTGTTCTAACACCTTTCTATCAGAACCAGCATTAACTTTTTCAGCAATTTGTGCTACAGTAGCTCATTTGTTTAATTCGACCACACAGGCCAGTGCATCGATGGGCCTCGGCTGCCCATGACCCTGTCACGGGTTAACTGCTTTTCCTTTCATGTACCACTTTTGATAAGTACTGACCACTGCAGTTTTGGAACTGCTCTGACGCTGTTGACTAGCCTTCAAAATGTGGCCCTCATCAAAGTCACTCAGATCCTTACGCTTGCCCATTTTTCTTCTTTATAACACATAAACTTTGAGAACGAAATGTTCATTTGCTGCCTAATATATCTCACCCACTGACAGGTGCCATGATATCAGTGTTATTCGTTTCACCTGTCAGTGGTCGTAATGTTATGGCTGAAGAAACAGGTGCTGAGATACTCTACACCACACAATATATTATACCATTTCCCTGTGAAACTTTCCTTTTGAGATGTAAGTTTGGGACAATTTAAGCCTTCAAGACAAGTTTTAGTCAACAACTATTATATTCTTAATTATTTTATATAAACCAGTTTAAAGTTTAGATTTGTTACTGTTAATTTGAAGAAGAAAAGATTGTTCTGCTGTGTTTACATGCACCTTCCTACCTTTTTCAAATTGAAGCCTGACTTTGGAACAAAACCTCACACTATGGCTTTTTATTCTCATATTAATTGTATTATTTTATATTTGTAAGCTGATTAAGCTGATTGCTCCACATATCTACCATTCTGTGTCGGTTTGCCCAAAAGGCAATGCTTATTTTGTCTTTATTTGACTTCTATGCAATTTAACTTCAGGACATACTGTGCCATCATGAGAATAGGAGACTTCAAACAGTTTATGATGGCAAGCTAATTTTGATTAATAGGGGTACTTGTGGACGCTTGTGTTTTTATTTATGTATTTGTATTTTAATTTAATGGAGGGGGTTCACTTCACCAACTCATGAAACATTCTGTTGAACTGCTATTTTACTTGTGCAAATATACAATATTCACATGCTAACCTCAACATATTACGTAATAAATGCATAAACACACAAGCAATATAAATACAGTCAGTGTACTTTTCAGAGTTACTAATATAATTATTAATATTACGAAATATTAGCGATGTCTAGCCAAACCCTAAGTATAAATTATGTCATGCCAAAACATGTAAGTCCATTAGATGGCACTCTAAAAGCATGATTAAGTTACTTTTTTCATATTGCATCAAAAGTTATAAATTACTTTAAACATTTTTTGGTAATGTTCATATTTGCACAAGCCTCGTAACTCACATAACTCTATGATAGTGCCAGGACCAAGGTTGATTCGAGTGGATCAACATTCAGAGAGGGAAGAGGACGTCACCACAAGGGCTGCCATAATACCCTCAGTACAGGTGACTGCAAAATGACGGCGCATGCAGTGAAGTTGTCCCCCCCTGACCGACGTCCTTTTCTCCGATTGGAGGATCAGTGAGAGGATGTCACCGCAAGCGCTGCTTTTTTGGCGGGAACTTTGTCCACGAAGAGACATTATAGAAAAGAGAAGAGAAGGGAGAAGATAGATGATGTGGAAGCGGATGAGGTTGGCAGAAGCAGGAGCGGTCGGCAGAGAAGGTAGGGAAACATTAAGAGCGCACGAGAGAGAGTGAATGAGAGTGGTGGAGAGTGAGAGTGTGAGAGCGTGAGTGAGGGAGAATGTGGGCACCGAGCAAAATGCAAAAATGCCCCCGAATTTTCAGCTGAACCAGATGGGCAGGGAACAAACAGAACCGAAAAATTTGAATAGTTGTCGGCCCATTTGCACATGCCTAGCTTATATAGCCAGTTAACAGACAGAAAATATTGCTAACAGGCTTCTGTGAACAGCAGCATAGCAGATGGGGAACATCAGTTGTACCGGCCTGTCTGGTGGCAGAAAGACAGCAGGTGAAACAAGGTAGAACTGGAACGTGCTGCACAATGTGTGTGCACAGACAGAGGGATGGGCCTGACATATGGAAAGCACTATTTTTATCGTAAAATGCCATATACAGTCGTGTGAAAAAAGAAACTACACCCTATTTGTATTCTGTGGTTTTACATATCAGGACATAATGACAATCATCTGTTCCTTAGCAGGGCTAAAAATTACATGACATGTTAAACCATGTCACAATTTATTCTACAAAAATAAAGTCAAATGAAGAAGCCATGTGTGAAAATTAAGCACACCCTGACTGCTTCCATAGGAATTAAGATGCTAAGTAGCAGACAGGTGCTGCTAGTCAAATGCTCTTTTCTTATTTTTAATTTCTTGGTTGGTTTTCTTGATTATCAGTAATTGTGACCATCTCTAAAAAAGAAGTTTGCTTGTCTGGAGCATTCAGATGTGTGTAAACAATGCCAAGGAGGAAAGGAATCAGCAATGATCTTGGAGAAGCAATTGTTGCTGCCCATCAATCTGAGAAAGGTTATAAAGCAATTTCCCAAAAATCTAAAGTCCATCATTCTACAGTGAAATATTGGCAACCGCAGTTGCCAATATTTCCACAAGTGGATGTCCCAGCAAATTCACCACAAGAGAAATTGCAAAAAACCAAAGAGTTACATCTCGGACTGTTCATGACAGTACAATTACGAAAAGAATGAACAAGTATGGAAGGGTTGTCAGGAGAAAGCCTCTTCTCTCTAAAAAGAACACGGCAGCATGTCTTAGGTTTGCAAAGTTGCATCTGAACAAACCACAAGACTTCTGGTTCAATGTCCTTGGGATAGACGAGACCAAAGTGAAGATGTTTGTCCATAATGCACAGCACCACATTTGGAGAAAACGTAACACGGCCTAGCGGATGTCACAGGAAGCCTTAAGATAGCTTTGTGTGAGCTTCCACCAAAATGGCGGAGCTTCTGGTGTCATCCTATCCCCCAACAGGAGGATGTCACTGGAGTGGTTGACAGAGACTGGCTGGTTTGGTCCAAGGTTTCTTTATAACAGACACAAGTGTTGAAAGTCTTTCTCTATTCCAGATCAACATAACATTTGTTTTGTTTGTTGCAGAATCATGGAAATAACACTATAAACTGCTATGGGAAAATAATAAAAGACATCTATTAGCTCATAATAAGTGGGAGGAGACACAGATCTATTGGTCTTTTGCAAAATATCTGTATTGGGGTTTTAGATCCAGAGTATACTCACAGAACATTACTGTACTAGTAAAGAAGGCCTGGATAGGTATGAGTGGCCAAGAAATGACCTGAGTACAGGAAGGAATCAAAGTCTTACGTAGATTTGGGTACAGCTTCACACATACCAGATGAGGCCATTATGAAAGCTAGGTTTGCACATTATATGGTTGTCTCTGACATAGGTATTGGGCATATCTAAGATTTTCCAGATTCTTACGATCCATGGAAATAGTCACAGCATGTAAAGTCACTTTCAAGAGTTTAGTATACTCTTCCAACTCATCATAGAAACATAGAATAAGAACTATTCACCCCATCTAGTCTGTGTGGTTTTTCCTGTTCTAAAGACTTTAATCAGTCCTTGGACTTGTCTTAGATTCAGGCTAGCCATATGTCTATCCCTTGTATATTTCAATTACCTTACTGCAATATCCTTTACCACGTCTGCAGGGTGGTAGAAAGAAAAAGTAAAAAACAGATGCATAAGTGCTACGTAAAGCTTGGCAAAATACATTGTTGTAAACGTAGATGCAGTAAAAAAATGCTCTTTCACCCATTTTAGGAGATTTTAGGAGATTCTACACATGTAAAAATGTAATATGTAATACTTCCTGATTCCTGTTAAAAGGTTACAAATAAAAAAAAATAAATATACAAAAATATGTACAAAAGATACTCCAATGATGGCTAATACATGTTTTCATTTAGTTATTTTGGCAAAACATAGGATAGGTAGTCAAAATACAAATATGTAATTATAACATCCATAAAAAAATTATTTAAAAAATATTAATCATTGTTCTAGTTAATAATGTAAAGTTCTCATGGGTTCTGATTTTCCTGCAAAAAAAGCAGGTCTACTTTTAATGGACAGTCAAATCGAGCCCAACTTTATTCAAAAATGTAAAAACAAGTAATTACATGTCACAATCCTGTAATTAAATATACAATATGATTATATATATTTTCACAATCTCTTCCCATTATGTTTTTGACGTGTGACTGATAAATTCTTTTTGTTAAAGCTGAAAGTGATGACAATGTCTTGCTTTTACGTTTTTGGCAGATTCAAATTAGCTCCTTTGAATCAGTAATGAGTCAGTTTTGTGCATACAAAAATAAAATACTACTGACATTCTGGGTTTTTTTTCTAGAATTCCTACAAGAAAAAACAACATGTCTCAAAACATAAAAAAACCATTACTACTGCTACTATTAGTATTATAAATAATGATAATATTTATTTAGGTAACGATCAATCACAGTCAGGTAAGTAACAAAGGTCATTGAACCTCCCACAGCCTTAGAGGGGGTTCCGCCAGCCACAGTGCGCTGGGGAGGGTGCAGGAGGTACATGCACAAATGTCTCTCAATGACCCCCCAAAAGTGCCATGCTGTGTGGGTCTCAACACAGAACGTGACACCGAATAATTCATGTTGTTGCAACTAGTAAGGTCTCTCTGTGGTTATTTTTTGTTTCCACCCACCACCAACAGAAGAAGATTTATACGGCAATGAGAGTGGGACTCAGGGGCACCCTGTCAATGGTGACGCAGGACTATTGCCCTAAGGGTTTTTTGATTTTGGGCCACTCTGTTAAGTATCTGTCTTTTATTTTCAATTCCCAATTTAGTCACTGGAATGTATACCATTATGAGCACTAGATTGCTCTTTTACCCTCATTCGACCCTTTTTGTGTTAATGTATGGAATTTTTAATCCCTTCTACTGCAACCTTTCATTCTTAAGACGTTAGTGACTAGACTTGTGCATTCGTATTCAGGAGAACGTGAAAAGGAATATGAAAGTTGCATTTTTGTTGTTGCGCCAGCCATTTTTTGAAAGAGGTAGAGGGACATTGATTGAGTGAGCTGATCTTAGTTTGTCCAATCAGCTCGCTCTTGTGACATCATGCATTTAATAACACCTATTAAATTTAAATTTAGATAATAAATTAATGATAGATCTTTAACCAAACCGGTGTACTTCTACCATCCTTAACTTACATTAACCTTATAACTCTACGTCTAAGCTTATTTTGATTTATTTTGACCCACTTTCTTCCATCCGCACTGCTTGCTAACAGTCCCAAATTTCCAAGGACAGTCCCGTCCCCCCCTCCCCCCAGTCCTGTCACAGCAAATTCCGCACTGCTTGCTAACAGTCCCAAATTTCCAAGGACAGTCCCGTCCCCCCCTCCCCCCAGTCCTGTCACAGCAAATTCAGGTTGTATGTAAGTATGCCATTGTAGGTAAGTTGCAATTATTTGGCAAGTATCTAAAATGTTCATTTATTGATTTCATCACCGTTTCACAGCATTTCCACGGCAACCGGCAGAAAACGGAGGAAAAAAAACAAATACGAAGAACATACACAAATATTCGCCCGAAACGAACATGGGAACGGATGAATATTCCTCGAATACAAAGATATTTTTTCCCGAAGACGAACATAAAGACAAACATAAAGACGAACACGAATACTTCGACGGCATCCAAGTCTATTAATGACTGTAAGAAAATATAGGCCAAACACAAACTTCGATAATTGGATCAACACATAAATATGTATGTGCGTCAAAAATAGGCAGAGTCACTTAGA
>VKOC01040675.1:0-14337 GCA_009364415.1 Spea multiplicata | reverse complement strand
GTGTTTAATGTTTTCAAAGGTCAAGCAACTGAGGTTGTACCACCAGCCCGTAAAGGACATCTAAGCAGCTTACTTTGTCATGTTTAACGCTAATAAGCTGATTATTAGAAATCTGGATTATTATGTTTCCTTTTTTTTTGTTATAGTACCTAAATCTTTTTAGATTTTTTATTTTATAGGAGAATCATTGCAAAAATCTGTTTCCAAACTGTTAGTTTAACTTATTTAAAACTAATACAGAGTGCCACCATGCTATTCAATAATTGCTGATAATATTTCAAATAATAAGATTGGATAATAGTAGTGCTTGTCTGTGGACAGTAGGTATTTCCTAACCAGTGCTCTGACTGATAGCATTAAATCATTAAGGTTTCATTTTTATAATTTGAAGTTATAACATGGAGAGAAACAATATTTCAGATGTTCTACTGTCCTTTTATACTTTGCTTTATGATGTTATAGTGGGTTTTTAAATAATCTATTAGAGGGGAGAGGCGTATAGGACAAGACCCAACAAGAAGGCAAAAATATGGCAGCCCTGTAGCGAAATAACTCCCTAGCTACGTACACACACACATAGGAGGCTCCCTAGCTACAGGAATAATTAGCAACAGATCTAAATAGATGCCTACTCAAGCATTCGTAATCAATAATTACTTCTCACTCATGCAAGAGATCATTATCACCTTTTTTCCCAGGCAAGATTTTTACATTCCAAAAATTCAAGTCACAATCTTTGTTGGCGATAATACACCAAACTAAAGAATATTTTATCCACATGAACAATTACAAATCCAAAAACCGACACTTTTAAAAGTCTGTAAAATGTGCATTTCAATTCTTTTATAGCTATAGATGTTTGGACAAATGCTTAGAAATTTTAGCAAAGGTACCGGTATTTTACACACACACATAAACAATCCTCAGCATAGTGGAAATTTTATTTTTAGAAATATACAGTGGGCTTGCATGCTGTGATAATGGTAGACAAATGTATACTGTAACAATCCGCTGCTTCCTTAGGTCTTCATGTCATGTAGTACTCTAGAAGAACCTTGTTTAATTGGTAGAATAAATGCTCCCATTTTTCAAACCAGTGCTTCTCTGAGATGCTCCTTAAAAAACACAAAGGTTGCTCGTTTTGGGGATCCCCTTTTATGAACACAAATATACCAGTCTATCTTAGAGGTTCTCATAGTAGACGCTATAATTTCGTCATACAGAAGAACCAAGATTCCAAAACACTTGTTAAAAAGCAATAGAATTCTGGAGCATAACTGCTGCATGTTCATTAAACCAGGAGTTTGCAGGATGATTAAACATTTATGCTCCTAAAGTATTGTTAATCTAAGCACAAACCTCAACAAGCTTCTGCTGCTCAAAAAACACAATCTCTACACATTGTAGTTATAACAAAGCCCTAACTCTAGAATGTAACCCTCTTTACCTTAATATATGTATTGTAAGAAGCACTGCATAAATTGTTGGCACTATATAAATAAGAAGATACATATAATAGTAATAATAGTAACAATAATAATAATAATAACAATAATAACTATATGATTATCTCTTCAAATTAATATTACATTGATTAATATTAACACATTATTAAACTTGCTTTGAAATTTTATATCACTGTGCAGTGCGGTGGGTAGCTTTAATCCAATTAAACACACACCAAAAAACAAATTGGTGTTGACATCATTTGAAATCATCGTATGATTAAGTGATATGCCTGCATTTTGTGGATTTATGTACTGCAATTAGTAATGAGAATGGTGTTATCGTGTAACCTCCATTTCCATGAAAAGTCTAGTTTTTGGACAGGTCATTGAATTGAACTCATAATGTTTACATAATATTTACAGTTTGTATTAGTATATTATATGTACAGAATATTAACTAGTCTGTTCAACAGATAACATATGTGACAAAGCCCTAATGCTAAGGGCCACTAAGTCACTTTTCAGATCTTAAAGCATGGTCCTCTTGGGCAATAAGGCTCAGAAACAGAAAATATTCTGGTGAACTGTGACTTTTAACTTGCAAGTGAACATAAGAAACACCCCAACACAAAATCATACAAATAAAGCCTAGCTCCCAATTAGAGCTCTCTCTGATGTATACGCTACTGGCTGAAAAACCTAAACATCCACTAATATCAGCCTCTCTGCCATACTCAGCTAAGCCATTCTCTGGAAAACAACCCCTTGACAACCCCACCCACAGGTCCAGGCACATAATTCCATTCTTTGATCCTCGCCCTTGAAGCAGAAAGGCATTTCATCTTCCCCAAAAGTCTCCCTTAATCTGTTTTTTTTTAGGGAGTTTAGATGTTTATAGGCTTTACAAGAATACTGGACTGGATCATGTACACATCCACTGGCTTGCCCTGCTCTCCCAATGATCCACTCCAGGGACTCATATGAACAATTTAGACAACATCTATGCATAGAATCTACACAAAACATCTCCATATGGCTTTATAGTGTCACACATGGTATAGTAGAGCTGTGCAATCCAATTTGTCCATATTTTCATTTTTAATGCGAGCTCTGAATTTTCATTTGTGTTTCATTGCTTTCTTTACCCTTACGCTCACACACGCTGTCACACCCAATTTCACTCTCTGTCACACTCTCTGTCAATGTCTCCCTACCTTCTTCGTCGACCACTTCTGTGTCCTGGCCTCCTTTTCCGCAGCTTTCCCTCTTCTTGTTGCTTTGTCTTCATCTTTGTCTCCCAGGTATCAGCTCCATTAACCGGAGTACTTCTGCAAAAGGTAGGAAGAAGCTGTCCCCGTGGTACATGCAAAAGTATTCCAAAAGGCCAGAATACTGCAGGAAAGAGAGGTAAAGAAACACTTCTCTTTTTCAGTGAATATATCCTCAATATTGAGGCTTCTTGTACTTCTGCAAAAGGGTGGATCCATTGCCCGCACCATGAGGACAGTTTCTTGCCCATTCCTCTGCCTTTTTGAAGAAGTACCTGGTTAATGTAGCTGATACCCAGAAGAATCAGACAATGAAAGAAGACAAGAAGAGGCAAGAAAAGAAACTGAACTGCGCTAAATTAGACAGGGATACGGAAGCGGTCTGCGGAGAAAATAGGAAGACATTGAGAGAGAGTGAATTTGGGTGTGAGAGTGTGTGTGAGAGAGAATGAGGGAGTGCAAGAGAGAATGAGTGAGGGCAGGGGCATAACTAGATACCACAGGGCCCTGGTGCACATCTATTATCACACACACACACATGCTCACAAACACACAAGTACGCATCCATGCTTACACACAAGTATACATCCATGCTCACTCACACACACATTCATGCTCACTCTCAAACGATCACACATCAATACTGACACACACAATTACACATTCATGCTGACACACACACACAATTACACATCTATGCTGACACACACACAATTACACATTCATGCGTACACATACACAATTACAAGCCAATGCCGACACACACACAATTAAACATCCATGCTGACACACATACAATTACACATTCATGCGTATACACACAATTACACACCCATGCTGACACGCAAGTATGCATCCATGCTCACTCATACACAATTACACATACATGCTGACACACACAATTAAAGATTCATGCTGACACACACACACACACATAATAAAAAATCCATGCTGACACACACACAATTACACATCCATGCTGACACACACTAGTGCACACCAATGCTCACATACATGCATATTTATTATATATATGCAGTATAAATATAATACTCTCAGGAACTGGGTCCATACAGACAACTGTAATGACCCAGTGTGCCCAAGGATGGAGAAATGCATGGATTCAGCATGCAGAAGTGGAGTCACAGGATAGGGCCTGGTGCAGGGCGACTACACTCGGTGAGCATCTAGGGTTGTGCAGTCACATACCAGCGCCCTGACATAGCAGCAGATGTTGTCCAGAACGAAGCAAAGTGATATCCTGCAGGCACCCTGCATGAGACATAGCACTAGAATCATGTGTGGGATGCTGCAGGCTGGGAGTGTGGAAGCTAAGCAGCGTAACAGCTGAAACATAGCGAGCAAGGGACAGGGAGACCAAGCAAGAAACATAACCAGACAAGACATACATAATACAGGGCACAACAGGAAACAAGACAAGGAATACTCAAGATCCAACAGGACAGGACACCCCTTTACCGGGGTTTCAGGACAGGACACCCCTCTACCGGTGATTCAGGACAGGACACCCTTCTACCGGGGATTCAGGACAGGACACGCCTCTACCGGGGATTCAGGACACCCTTCTAGCGGGGATACAGGACATGCCTCTACCAGGGATACAGGACAACAAAGCACAGAGCTGCCTACACAGAAACCACAGGACCAAACAGGACTAGCCCAGGACTATAAGATAACAATTGCAGATTCTGTCACATCTTATGGCCATAGTATGCTTAGCCCACCACTACGCCAAAGTACTCCAATATTTGGTGGGTCTTAATGCTAAACCCTACCTACAGAGCTACTAAACAAACCAAACATGAAATCCAAACACATATCAGAGAGACATACCTGTAGACTGCAGACTGAGACAAACATAATGGGTGGGGTACACAGCAAAGAGCAGAACTAAAAGCAAGGAATGGAAGAGCAGAACAGAGCATAAGGAAATCCAGGAATGGATTGTAGCAAACACAGAGAAACTGTAGCAAGACAGAGATATGCATATACATATATACAAACACATTTACGCATATACACACATTCCACCTCTGTTTCAACGTGGTGTCACATGACATCACATGACCCCGATACACTCCTGTCTCCTCGTGCCGGTTCAAAATATTTTAGGAAGGGCCCTTCTGCCCTGGATGAGTATGGTTCCTAAACTCTTTTGAACCGGCATGAGGAGACAGGAACAAGGGGTCGTAGAGGGGCACACTGGGCACCCTAGAGGCATGGGCCCCTGTAGAGGCTCTGACCCCTGTAGTTACACCACTGACTGAGGTTGAGCGACAACAAATTTTGTTTCTGAATGGAAAAAGCCCTTTTCGAATGGACCAAAAATGTCATGGAAATTTGTGTTAAATGTTTTTTGACAATTTACACAAGTCTGTGGTATGGTCCATATCGAAAAAGTAATTGATCAATTTAAGTAAATAAAAAATAAATGCTTGTGCGTTGTGTGAGAAAATCTTGACATTTTTGTGTGATCAGTCCATATATAATGATCTTCAAAAGTCCCATGAAAATACTGTACCTTGTTTCATATCTCATTATAAGAAGCGCCTACATTTTCAGTAAATCACCCTTTCTTTGCCTATATGTTCTCATATATAACAGTTCACACTTAAGGTTTCCATCTAGTCAAATATACATTTAAGGAGTACTCAGTACTATTTACAATGGAATATAGCAATAAGACTTTTAGAATAACTAAACAATCTACATTGGAAAATATGACAAAGCCAGTCACAGCATATTAAGTCACAACAATGGGGCATGTTATCTAAGTAACAGGGTAACAATTCTAAATGGAGAGAGGTTTTCAATAGCAAATGTTTTATACAAATTAACGTATTCACTTTCAGTGGCTATAGCTATTTTTGGTAATCTCACACAATGTATTAGTCTAGAGGACTGAGATGCTTACAGGGCTATGTGATCTAGTAAAGTGTCTTACATAAAAAACGTAGTATCTGACATACCGTAAATGATGTATATATGATTCCCAAATATCTTGCTTCCATCAACACGTCTTGTATCACTTTTGTTACATGAAAAAAAATCCAAAAAAAGAGTTCTGATAGCTTTCTGCCTTTTTATTTTTGAATCTTTCAAAAACTGAAAAACAATGAAGGGTGTATTATTATATTATGTTCTTTAAATATTTGCTTACTGCTGCTGTCACCAACTATTGTTGTCATCTAATGAGGCATGTTGATCTTGTGAATATGACCCAAAGATCTGACCAAGTTGGAAATTTGCCAAAGTTACATTGTAGAAATCGTAGATTGCAGGCTATCCAGCATTTTTGGTTATTGAATTGTACACCTTGAAATGGAAATAATCTGTCTAGATTATAAAAATATTAAAGAGGGAAAATATTTGAAATCTAATGATTACATATTTCAGTATCAATGTCACTTGGATTATGCATAAACATCAAAAGCAGAACCAAATGTTATGGGCTTTTGTTTAAGTCCCTTTTTTAATTATGCTCCAGTATTTACCTTTCTCCTTTTTTCATGACATGAACAAAATTACTTTTTAAACTGTTTTGATCTATACACTATGAACGTATTTTACTCATATCCTACTGCCAATGTCTTAATTTGTTTCTTAGTATTAGTACTCTGAGTGTGTGTTGCCAAAAATCAAGGAATTTTAGTCCAATAAAAATGTTATTACTACATACTTCAATATTCACATATATTTTTACATAACTACAATAATTTCATCCTTGACTCATATTCCACTTTCCGCTAGCTCTCAGCGTCTCTATCAGAAGCTCAGTACATTGGCTTGAAACGGAGAAAATTGTTTACCTTAAACTTTACATTATTACTATATGAAGTAGTACGGTATGTTGATTTAAAGTATTGCACAGCCTAACAATATCAAAGTGTACTGTTATCTCATCCTTGTCTACATAAACACACCTCAGCGCCTATTTTAGGAACCGGGGAAAGGTGAGTCAAATTGAAACTATTTGTAAGCTTTGAAGGTGTACACCTTTGCACGTTGTTCAATTGATAATGTACCCTACTTCACTAGTCATCCATCACCATTGCTGTCGTCACGACTTCTGTAGCCAGACAGACGATACCTGTCAATTGTGATTCTCTTGAATGATTCTCCACAGCCATTTCAGTTTCTAAGCGAGGTAGGATTTGCTGTGGATAATTTTCAATAATTTTAATTAATGTTAGATATGTCATCAGTCCTTCAAAATTCTACAAATCTCACACTACCAGAGCACAGGAAAAGATTTATGTAAGTAAGTTAGCTGGCCTTACATATATGTGTGCCTTAAAATGATACTTTTAAATCAGTCAACAAGGTCCACTAATACTTCAAGATTTAGGTATTATTATTTGTGCATACCAACAAAAGTACCTGGTTACTATTACTATTTTTTTTTATATCAAATCATGTTGATTTGTTTTTGTTGTTTTTTAAATGTTGGGAATTTTATAATTTTTGGATCAGCCCCATTTCTTGGGCCAAAAATGAAGACCGTGGGCTTGGGTACAAATTTCATCTTTTTGGCAGTTTAAGAAGAACCACACTCTCTATTTGGTGCTTTATTTTTTTATTATTGAATTATATTACATTATTATTAGTAACTTATCCCCGTTTATTCCACTGGAAAGGAGAAGGAGGAGGACAAGGTAAGGGTGGTCCCAATGCCTCTGCATGAGATTACTTTTACTTTAAAGCTCCCCATCCCAATGAGCAAGAGATTCCTCATTGTTTCTCATTGTTTCTATGCTGACTATGTCAATCACGTCTGTTTCACCAATGCATCTAGCATTGCTTGATCCATGTGTAAGGGGAAATCTGAGGCCTTATGAAAATACACAAACTACTCCAACACTTCATGGTTCTCACTCAGAGAAAAGAGTGATTAAAAGTCGATTTTCTTTGTCAAGACTAACCAGGTTGTAATATTTTAGTATTTGGTATTTCAATGGGCTAGGGTTGTTTAAAAAGTTGTAGTGAAAAGTTGAACCTTTGTTTTTGCTTTCATCACTTATAGAATGCAATGTTTCTTCTGCTGTGCTATGGTGTTATGCAACATGAAGCACGTTACACCTCTAGGCGTGAAGCTGGAAAAACAGCTGCCCTTGTACCAGGCTATGTTGGTTAACTTTAACATTAAAGTAAGTTTAAAGAATCTTTTCGAAATGCTGATATTTTGCCTATAGCCATGCTGCACTAATTAAATTGAACTATACTTGAAGGGTATTCTCTAACCACAAATGTCTGAGGCAGTATTAGACAGTAAGTGCTCCAAGATACGAATCGGCAAAGAATTTTACTCGACTATGCTTGTTTCAAAGTTTGTGCATGGTTAAAAATACAATTCCTTTGAACTGTTTTATTCTTCCTTGCTACTACGTCAAACAAACAAAAACCTGCAAAGACTGGTTTACGTTAGGTTACCATTTTGTAATCCAACCACTTTGGTTCACAAGACTTTATGCTCCACTGAGTGCTTACATTGTTGCAAGTAATTCAGTCTTGTAAACCTATGACGATTCTAGCTTAATACTTCATTATTGCATTTTCTCATAATTCATTGTTTACTTTATTAAGTTATTTATGTCCTTAAAGATTTTCATTTGCAGCGTTCTTAAAAGAAAGGCTGCAGCAAAATATCACATGCCCTTTATTGTGATGCATCCAGCTACGTACAATATATAAATAGTTGCTTCCAGAATTACTGTTGCTACATGTCATAATATTTTATTGAATACATTTTTCTGTTTCATTGCTGTGTAAGAAAGTGCCAGGAGGTAAAGGACAAGATTTCATAAACCCTCTACCAGATTACCTATTATGCACAGTAGATATATGTGTAGGGCGTGATGAGTGCAGATTGGCATTAAACCACCGAATAATATAGAACAATTCAGTGACATTAGTCACAGGGGCTTCACAACCGTAAGAGTGTAAGGGGAAATAACAGCTGGCCAAAATCTTCTATCAGCTGACAGCCTTAGGTGGAGTTGTGATCTGTGTCCAATACGTTGTCATCGATCTGCATACAATGCTTCTTTATGTGGTTCTTACAATAGTAAAGCTTCTAGATATGGTGACATATCCTGATGCACAATCTTGCAAAACCAGCAACGACTACAAGGGAGCATCATAGAGTGATCTCATTCACATCTCTTGGACCACAACAAGAATTCCTCTTAAAGGTAGGTGGTTTAAATTAAAAGGCCTACAGTAGGGTCTTAATCAAGGACTCAAAAACCATCATATAGTAATTATTAGACTTGGGCGCAGGCCAACTCTTCATGTTCGTCTGCGTGGGGGAAAAATCTTCGCATTCCACGAATATTCGCCCATTCTTGTATTCGGTTTGGGCAAATATTCATGTGCATTCTTCGTGTTAGTTTTTTTTCTTTGTTTTTTGCCATTCTTTGTAGAAGGGGTTAACGTGGTACACACTACGCAGCAGATTTGGCGCCAAGATTTTAAATGTCCGTACAAGCAACTCTATTGGTCACCGGCAGGGGCCTCTTCTGCCATCAACCAATGAAGTGCACCTGTACTTCATTGGTTGATGGCAGATGAGACCCCTGCTGGTGACCAATAGAGTCGCTCGCACAGAATTTTAAAATCCTGGTGCCGCAACTTGCCCGGGAGAGACCGCTGGTCTAAGAGTTAAAGGTCAGTATGAACGACCAATAGAGTCGCTTGTATGGACCTTTAACTCTTGGAGCGGGGAGACCAGGGGTATCCTCTGGTAGGTCTCTGCTGGAAGAAGAACTTCTGCGGTGAGCGGTCAACGGTAGGCGTGACAATGCCGACAGTGAAGAATGTCAATGTTAACACAAATAAAGGACTCAGGTTAGACCTCACCTACTTTTGTCCTACTTATATTACTTGCCTATGTCAAATATCACTTAAAGCTATAGATATTGTACAGCTAATGAAAATGGTTAGTTAGAGGCTGTTAAAAAATAGAATAAAACATTTACACTGACTTTATTAAAAACTAGACTTGGGCATTTAGATTTGTACAAACTGTTTTTTTTTTAAGAAAAATTATTTTGTGCGTTCATGCAAATTTCCAATAACGAGGAGGGATCACAAAAAAACGAATAGATTAGATAGTTAATTCGCCTTCTCTAAAGGAGTCATCTTTCCCACTAACACATTTTCTGGGACGGTTGCCAGTAAATACAAGATGTTACTTTTTCTGGGGTTAGAGTGGGTAGAAACTACCTATTCATTTGATCACTATCTGCCTTTTATTTATTTATTTATTTTTATTAAACTTTTATTTGCAATACAGAAAACATACATTGGTTATCCAAATAATATTTAAATATGAAATATCTTTTACCAAAGCCTACCTGTTGTATTAAAAAATATATAAAACACAAATTCGAAACAATATAGAAACAAACATGCAAATGGTTTAGGTGGGTTCAAAATATGCTCCTCCCCGTATTTCGGCTCTTGATCTACCTAATTGGGTGAGGGGAGTCGAATCGATAAAGAACTTTATTGTTACTGTTTTTTTTTCTTGTTTTCTCCCGTTTTTTCTTTTCCTCTCTTCCTTCCCTTCCTTTCGTTTCTATACATTCCTATTTCTTATTCTTTTTTTCTTACTCTTGGATCTCTACTGGGGAGAAATTTAAATAAATAAAATATTACTTCCTATAACACTCTTCCTTTTTTCTTATGCATTTTTGTGTTGTTATTATTATTACTTTTAAGCATCATTGCCCTTAAAATCAGTGGTGGATTTGTGGGGGTTGCTACCCCTGGCCCAACCCAGATGCCCCTATGAATTCAAGTAGTGTCTCTTCCTCAAGCTGTACATCTCTGCTGGCCCACAAGGGAAGAAATATCTGTGGACCTAGGCCAAAATATGCCACTGACTAAATCGCAAATCGCTTCATTTCCCTCTTATGTTGATATTTAAATGAACAACATTAGTGAATAAAGATTATTGTAAAACAACAAAAAAAATAAAGTTAAAGGCACACAAGGGGAGGAAAAATCCAACACTCAACAAATGAAAGAATGTGTTTTTGAAGAATGCATATTCCATAATGTAAGAATGTATTACCTCTGTTATACAAAATATATTTTCTGTTGCCATGATAAAAACATCCCATATGGTTACCAAAATGAACACACCAACTCAAAATTTCTATGACAGAAGGTGCCTGTAGCATAAAATCTTGCCTAATACACATTAGTGAGATGAACAAAGAGTCAGTTTGGGTTACATTGGAAATTTGTAACCGTGCAGTGCCTTGTGTAGTTGTGATTTATACACCCCATGGATAAGTAGAAGATTTATATAATCTACTAATTGAGGTAATAGCTAAAATGACGTTCGAAGGAGAAGTTATAAAAAACCCAGACTCAGAAAGATAGACAGATCTATATGATTAAGCAGAAAGAGGTAAAGCAAGTTATAAGAGCTGCCAAATCACACGCAGAAGAGAAAATAGCCCAGTCAGTAAAAAAGAATGATAAAACATTTCTTGATACATAAATGAGGAAAGGTAAGCAAAATAAGGATTAGTTAGATTAAAAACAAACAGAAGAGGATAAAGGTTTAGCTGACGGCCTTAATTAATATTTGTGTTCAATGAAGAAAAGGGACCTCATCTAGGGAAAATGAGGCTAGGGACTAATGAGTTATTTAACACATGTTAGTTTATAGAGGAAGATGTTCTACTTCAACCATCTAAAGTAAAGACAAAAAAGTCAATCGGGCCTAATGGGATACACACAAAGTTATTAAAAAAGCTTAGTGATGTACTAGCAAAATCTTTAACAGATGTATCTAACCAATCATTGTTAACAGGAGTAGTCCATGAAGATTGGAAATTAGCAAATGTTGTGCCCACGATTAGAAACAACATGGGGTTACTTTAGGAAGATCATGTCAAATTAATCTTGATTTTATTGAGTGACTAAAATAACGGATCTAGGTGGTGCAGCAGACGTTTTGTTTCTAGATTTCATTACGGCTTTTGACACTGTCCCACATAGAAGACTAAACAAAGTGCAATATCTGTGTTTCAATCCCAGTATTATGAATGGATCAGGCAGTGTCTGAGTGACAGACAACAGAGGGTTGTAGTTAGTGGAGTATATTCGGAGCAAGGTGGGGTACCTTAAAGATCTGTTCTTGGACCCATTATCTTTAATATTTTTATTAGTGATATTGTAGAAGGTCTTAATGGTAAGGTGCATTTTTTTTGCTGATGACATAAAGATTTGTAACAGGGTCAATGTTGATGATGCTGGATCCAGGATAATGTGGATAAGTGCAAGATAATGCACCTAGGGCATAACAACCCAAGGGCAGAGTATAGAATATTTGATACTGTCCTAACCTCAACATCTGAGGGACTTAGGAGTAATTATTTCAGAGGTAGGTAGACAATGCCATAGAGGAGCAGGAAATGTTAGCAGAATGCTTGGTTGTATAGGGAAAGGTATTAGCAGTAGAAAGAGGGACGTGCTCATGTCATTGCATAGAGCACTGGTGAGACCTCACTTTGAATAATGTGTAAAGTACTTTCAGAGAAGGGCTACTGAACTGGTTCATGGATTACAGGATAAAACTTACGAGCACACCAATCAGCCATGACATTATGACCACTGACAGGTGAAGTGAATTTCACTGATAATCTTGTTATCGTGGCACCTGTCAGTGGGTGGGAGATATTAAGCAGCAAGTGATTATTCCATCCTTAAAGTTAATGTGTTAGAAGCAGGAAAAATGGTAAAGCGTAAGGATCTGAGTGACTTTGACAAGGGCCAAATTGTGAAGGCTAGACGACTTGGTCAGGGCATCTCCAAAACTGTAGCTCTTGTGGGGTGTTCCCGGTTTGCAGTGGTTAGTATCTATCAAAAGTGGTCCAAGGAAGGAAAAGCGGTGAACCGCTGACAGGGTAATTGGCGGCCAAGGCTCATTGATGCACGTTGGGGGAGAAGGCTGGCCTGTGTGGTCAAATCCAGCAGACGAGCTACTGTAACTCAAATTGCTGAAAAAGTTAGTGCTGGTTCTGATAGAAAGAGCACACAGCACATCTCAGTTTGTTGCGTATGGGACTGCGTATCCACAGACCAGTCAGAATGCCCATGCTGACCCCTCTCCACTGCAGAAAGCACCTACAATGGGCACGTGAGAATAAGAACTGGAATATGTAGCAATGGAAAAATGTGGCCTGGTCAGATGAATCACGTTTTCTTTTACATCATGTGGATGGCCAGGTGTGTGTGCGTCGCTTACCTGGAGAACACATGGCACCGGGATGCATCCATGGAAGCCCCACTTCCTTTAAGTTACTGGACTTAAAGGATCTGCTGCTAACGACCTGGTGCCAAATACCACAGCACACCTTCAGAGGTCTAGTGGAGTCCATGCCTTGACGGGTCAAGGCTGTTTTGATGAAAGGTGGTCATGAAGTTATGGCTGATCAGAGTATTTAAAAGAGGAAAACGACCACAAAACGAAGACACAGTCTTAAATTATAGGGCCAAATGTTTAGAAGTAATATCAGGAAATATTACTTTGCTGAGAGGGCAGTGGATGCATGGAATAGCCTTCCAGCAGAGGCAGCAGAGGTTAGTACAGTGGAGGAGTTTAAACATGCATGGTATAACCATACGGCTACCCTGGATATAAGATAAGCACTAAGGAAAGTATTCAGAAATTGGGCAGATTGGATGGTTCTTAACACATTCTATGTTTCTAGAATTCTAGCAATTACTCTGCAATAAGTAAAAATGCATGCTTGGTCTTGCTGGAGATGATGGATGCATGTAATTTACTTGTCACTTGTGTGGGTGGATGTCTTTCACCGAAATGCACTTGAATGATATAACTACTGTCTTTAATTATTTCATTACCTAAAGTTACTAGCTATATCTTTAAGGATACATATAAACACATTTACTAGATATATTATTGGTTAGTGAAAAATGTATGGTTCTTTAAGAAACATGTGGAAATGAATAGCATAAATCAAGATATTAGACAAGACATTTTTAACATTATAGTAATGAATTTTGCCTCAATACCATACATAACTTCCGAATCGAATTAGAAACACAATGAAATCCAAAGTTCCTGTGTGTGGTCTCAACATGTATTTAGAAGCTCCACGCCTAAGTAAGGTGTGTTCCATCAAATACATTTTTGTAGCTTTGAGAAGCACATCTGTTCCCTAAAGGTAATAGTATTAGAGAGTTGCCCCTGAGGCAGACATTATCAGATTACCTGCCTATCCTTGAAAGAGTTTTTAACAGGGTCAGTCGTGCCCTATTTTGTCTGGAATCAAAGAAGCAAACAATGTAGACATCACGGTTCTCATGTGATTGCAGGGCAAGCATTTAACCTGTTTATTTAGGGTTGTCTACACTCTGTATGAGCTACCGATTCCTGAGGGAACCCAGAGATTCCAACCAATCCATGCCATCAATATGGATCCTGGTCTCACAAGTATAGAGGAGAAATGAAGACACCAAAAAAACATTGCACATGGATGGGGGATGGCATCAAATTTAAAAAAAACCCCACAACATTATAACGTTTAATAGATGCAAAGGCTTGACTGCTTAGGCCT
>VKOC01040587.1:0-12044 GCA_009364415.1 Spea multiplicata | reverse complement strand
ATATATAAATATACACCAATCAGACAAAACATAACCCCTGACAGGTGAAGTGAATAACAGTGATAATCTTGTTATCATGGTCAGTGGGGGAGATATATTGGGCAGCAAGTGAACAATGCGCCTGAAAGTTGATGTGTTTGAAGCAGGAAAAATTGGCAAGCATAAGGATCTAAGGGCCTTTGACAAGGGCCAAATTGTGATGGCTAGACGATTGGGTCAGAGCATCTCCAAAACTGCAGCTCCTTTGGGTGTCTCCTGGTCTGCAGTGGGCAGTACTTATCAAAAGTTGTCCAAAGAAAGAAAAGCAGTGAACCGACAACAGGGTCATGGCTCACTGATGCACGTGGGGGTGAAGGCTGGCCAGTGTGATCAAACCCAACAGACAAGCTACTGTAGCTCAAATTGCTAAAAAGATAACACAGGTTCGAATAGAAAGGTTTCAGAACACACAGTGCATCCCAGTTTGTTCCGTATGGGGCTGTGTAGCCACAGACGGGTCAGGTCAAATAAGTATAAGAACTGGACCACGGAGCAATGGGAGAAGGTGGCCTGGTCTGATAAATCATGTTTCCTTTTACATCACATGGATGGCTGTGTGCGTTGCTTACCTGGAGAACACATTGCACCAGGATGCATCCATGGAGGCCCCACCGGGACTTAAAGTATCTGGTGCTAATGTCTTGGTGCCAGATACCACAGCACCCCATCAGAGGTCTAGTGGAGTCCATGCATAGCATGTTCAGGGCTGTTTTGGTGGCAAAAGGGGACCTACACAAAATTAGGCAGTTGGTCATAATGTTATGGATGATTGGTGTATTTTAGCCTTATGCAAATTGACCGAAAATGATACTGACTAATTCTTCTTTCGTTTTTTGGTCCATTCCTTTTCGGACAACAAATGCTGTTTCCTGCCAATTCCGATTCCATCTTCAGACAAAAACCTGGGTCTTTTTTAATTTGGAAACAAAGTTTGTTGTCATTCGCCCTCATTCACTCTCTACCACACTCTCTCTCTGAGTGTCTCCCTTCTCCGCGGACTGCTTCCATGTAGAAAGCGATGGCAGATGAATGATTTCCATAGTAATGGGTGCAACAACAGTCTTGTGGTGGTGTGCTAATGAAAAATGTATTGTATAATGCTATAATGTTAGAACACCCCAAAGAAAAAATGAAAACATAATGAAGAAAGTCTCAAAAATAATCACAAAAAATCAGAATACTCATGCATAAATATACACAATACAACCTGATCGAATCAAGTACGAAATATAAACTATGACACAGGCACTGGCAGGTAAGCACAAACATCCCCTTGGTGCAGGACTAAATTTCTCCACTACACACAAAAAAGGAAAATAAATCATCCCCAGATTAGAGAAGGAGACAGAGGAGTAAATGCTATAGGGCACTGGGAGAAACATACTAAAATAGACACATCTTCATTTTGTTCCAGGAAGTCATGCATTTTTTGTGTAAGGTAGGTACGTAGGGGGAAGTCACATCCCCCAATGGATTGAGGACTGCTACCACCTGCCCTAATAACGCCCATTCCCATTTGCCTGGACATCAAGTCATATCAGTTAATTTGACTACTGCTTTGACATGCCCCTTGAATGGAAAACCCCAAAGTGTTCTAGGGTAGGCTGGAGCAGTGGATGTCCACTGGTTTTTGAGAACCAGTCACACTCTTAGAGAAGGCCGAGGCCTCACCACGCCCTTTGCTCTGGCTGCTTCTGTCGGCGGCTGTTGGGTGGTTGTTGTTGGCACCAATGCTGCCAGTTTGGTGGTGTGTACATAATTGTTAGTTCATGCCAGGTGTTTTCCGTGACAGTATTAGTGATGGTGGTGGTATTAGTGGGGTCAGTGCAAATAAGGGAACCAGTGACATAGCTACACTATTTTTTTGCAGAACTGATGGAGCAATATATCTAACACACGCCTCCTTCTCTGGCTTCTAATCTAAATCCAGGTCATTGTCGTCATCTACATTGTGATTGACCATAAAATTTTTCACTTAGGCACAAGGTAGAGTAAGGTCCACTCCTGCTGCAAAAGTAGATCTTCCCTCTTCTTTCCCACTTTCTTCTGGATCACAAATCTGCTGCTACCATCTGACAGTGCCTACCCGTCTTTGCTCTGGGGAGTGCTGGCAGTACTTGCGGTAGTGCTGGTACCAGTGACAGTCGTGGTGGCACTGGTAGTGGTTTTATTCTGAGCTTCACCACAGAATTGTTTACAAATAATCTTTGCCTTTGATCCATCCAAGGCACCAGCACATGACCTCTCTGTAAGTCCTTAGCAGTAACTAAGATCGGGCCTTACTTTGGTAGGTGAAGCAGACATGATTTTAACACTATTACAGCCAAGGTGTTAGGTACTACTGCTCTTGTATGCAGCTCTTGGTAGTTGTGATTCCGAGCAATAAGGCTTCAGCCTACTTGGAACTTGCATATCAGGGGTCAGCATTATTACTATTATCTTTTATTGATATAGAGCCAACAATTTATGCAGTGCCTCTTACAATACATATATTCAATGCATATGACAAGACTAGAATTGACAGACTAACACAAATCGATACATTAGGCGGAGACTACTTTTTCACACATACCTGCCACCAGCTTTTTCCAACCTGCGACAACTGGTAGACGTTTCCAATTTTCACCAGTAAAAATGAGGGGAAAAAAAAGTATAACACTGCACAGGAATAGTATTTCACACAGCCCAATGTCACCAATATTTATAAATTATTTATCGTTTTGTGCAGTCCACAAACTAGAGGTTTGCTATTACCTTAACACCTTAAGTCCTAGAGGTTTGGCTGGTATCTTAACCCCTTCAATCCCAGAGCTTTTTTTTGCAATTTTTACCATGTTTGATGTACCCATACAAATTACACATGTTTTTTTTCAGCACAAATAGAGCTTTCATTTGTAACCATAGAAACATTCCAAAAAATAATAATTGTGAGTGCTAGTATGTAAAAAAAACCTAATTAAAAAAAAAACTTTATTTAACACTTTAACAGTTTAGGATAGTACATTTAATAGTTATGGCTTAATGGGCTTGGGGTAGTGAACAAGGATGGGAGGTATACTTTATACGTGTATAGCTAGGGCAATGGGATGTATGTATTTTACATTTTTAAAATTATTCTTGTTTTTTTTGTTATTTTTATTTATGCACTGTTATTAGTGCAGTATGGATAGAGATCCCTGTAGAGACCCCTAGTGATGTCACAATGACATCACTTAGCTCACTTATTTTATTATTTTTAGTCTTTTTTTAAATAAATGAAAATACATTTTTCCACTTTTGGGAAGAGGGAGAAACATTATTTCTCCTTCTCTTCCTGGCGATGCCCTTGCACTGATCATGCAGTGACATGTCCCGGGAAAGGGAAAGCCCGATCGTGCACAAGTCTGATATATATATTAGTAGTTCCGTAGATTGGACTCACTTACAAATTCCCTTGTTTTTGAAAGAAAAGCTAATTTTGTCCTTTAAAATAACTTCAAATGCATCAGAAATACAGTGTTACAGTGCTTTGCAAAAGTAGTCGCCCCCATTTTGTTGCATTACAACATAGAATTATAATGGACTTATTGGAGGTTTGTATCATTTGATTTACATGCCTACCACTTTGAAGATGCAAAATATTTTTATTGTGAAACATTGAATGTTCCGTGCCCAGGTGCATTAAAACAATATCATAATATCCACCAATGATTCTAAGCACTCACGGGTCTTGTATCAAACATAGAAAAAAACATTTTGTGAGTTGTCCAGTTTCATACATGGGACTGGAAAAGCCAGAAAAGCATAAAGTTGAGTGTGGCTATATCTGGAATCCCAATAGATTTGGTTTGAAGATCTGTTGTGAGAAGCTAGCTCTACATTATTAAAGCCTGCAGCAACAAATATGATGCTGTTATGTTGTGGACGGCATGGTGATGCTGTACTATGGAGACCAATTGTGAGATTATTCTTCACTAAGCGACAGCTTTGGGAAACAGAGCTGATTTAAACTGTCTCTACGCTATAGAAGATTACATTAAGGTGGACTGCTGTAATATCAGATCAATAGGGGATTACACATTTTCCAATGATAAAAACACTAGAGACATAAGTAGAATTAGTCTCTGTGATCTGGCATAGTTAATAGCATCCATTAGCTGATCTGTGTTGAGTTGGGTATTGGGAATATGAATGACAGCAGTTACATATGAGTAAAAAAGGCTTTAAGGTTTCCGTGCCTTTTCACTTTATACCATATACTATTATTATAATAATTATTATTACCGTATTTGCTCAATTATAGGACAACCCGAATTATAAGACGACCCCCCCCACAATTCCACAGTAAAGTATTTTTACATATTTTATAAAACTATGACCCCGGAAATAATCTTTTTGGTCTTTTCTTCCACTTTTGCCCCCTTCATCTTGCCCCCGGGGCTTACTTCTGCTTCCTGATATGCCTTATACCCCTATATGCCACTCTGCCTCCCTGATATGCCACTTTGCCCCCCTATATTCCACTCTGCACCCTTCATATGCCTTATACCCCCAACATGCTCCAGACTTCCTGGTGTCAAGTGGGGCAGCCGGTGGACGTCTGCATGATGCGTGCAGACAACCTCCGCTGCTACTTGGGACATCAGCTGGTGCTTCTAAGACTGAGCACTGGAAGGTCACTTCACACTGGTGCTCCGTAACAGAAGCCTTTGCGGAAGTGTCGGGTAGCAACAGAGGTTGACTGTGCAGATCGTGCAGTCATACACTGGCTGACAGAGAGGAGGACCAGGTCTCCTGCAGTGCTGTGGGGGGATCCTCCTATCTGGTAGCGTGAACGCTTGCGTGACAACCTCTGCTGCCGGCCGGTACTTCCGCTGGGGCTTCTATGATGGCGCCCCGGAAGGTCATGTGACGCTGGTGCTCCGTCATAGAAGCCCCGGCAGCAGCAGCGGGTGTCTGTGCGCATCGTGCAGTCATCCACCGGCTGCCAGAGAGCTCTGATTATAAGGAAAAAACCTTGTGTTATAATCGAAAAAATACGGTATGTACTGTCTTATACACCGTTCAGCCAAAACATTATGACCACTGAAGGTGAAGTGAATAACACTGATAATCTTTTTATCACGGCACCTGTCAGTGGTTGGGATATATTAAGCAGCAAGTGAACATTTTGTCCTCAAAGCTGATGTGTTAAAAGCAGGAAAAATGGAAAAGTGTAAGGATCTGAGCGACTTTGACAAGGGACAAATTGTGATGCTAGACGACTGGGTCACAGCATCTCCAAAACGGCAGCTCTTGTGGGGTATTCCAGGTCTTCAGTGGTCAGTACCTATCAAAAGTGGTGCAAGGAAAAAACACGCAGTGCATGACGGTTTGTTGCGTATGGGGCTTCGTAGCCGCAGACCAGTCAGGGTGCCCATGCTGACCTCTGTCGACTGCCGAAAGAGCCTACAATGGGCACGTGCAATTAGGACTGGAACACAGAGTAATGGAGAAAGTGGCCTGGTCTGATTAATGACGTTTTTTTTCCATCAAGTGGATGGCACCATGATGCATCTTTGCAACTTACATGACTTAAAGGATCTGCTGTTAGCGTTTGGTGCCAGATACAACAGCATATCGTCAGAGGTCTAGTGGAGTCCATGCCTAGAAGAGTCAGGGCTGTTTTGGTGGAAAAATGGGGACCTTCACAATATTAGGCAGGTGGTCATAATGGCTGATCAGTGTATAGCGCTTACCCCGACTGAGAAGGGAAGGGGAAGTGTTACTCGTGAGAGACACTGAAGGTATGACCAGAAAGGTAGGATGTGAACCAGGATAGACCAGTGTCACGGAGACCGAAGTCATGAGTAGTTTGAAGGAGAAGAGAGTGGTTCGGTAAGCAGGATTAGCATAGAGTAGTGGTGCTTGGATTTAGCAATGAGTAGGTCATTAGTAAGTTTAGTAAGGCCAGTCTCAGTAGAATGTTGAGAATAGAATCCAGAATGAAGATAATTAAGAAAGGAGCTGGAACCAAGAAACCTAGTTAGGTATAGAAAATTCCTTCAAGAACTTGGAACGAGGCACGAGGAAGTAGAGAAACGGGACAGTTCTTGGACAGATCAGTCAGGTCTGGGAGGGCTTTTTCAAGATAGAAGTTATCAAAATTCAGCTATTTAATTAGGTAGTATTTTAACTGGATTGTGGAACAGGTATAACAGGTTTCTTTGTGGAGCAAAATAATGTTGCTTCTAACGTTTCTGAGATGGATGTGGCGTCCTTTAGTATATCTGTTTGGAGTAGACCAAGGTAAAGATAAACTTTCTTGAAGAGCAATCTCTTGATATTTTGGGAATATTTATAAAATAAAGGTATGATTTGCCTGATGACTCTAACCTCCTACCTACCTCCTAGACTGTTATGTATCATAATTCTTCATGGAAATACATCAACTATCTGAAGAACTTACTCCTTTACATCAATCCACCCATGCCTGTCTTTACACAAAATGTTTCCCCACTGTCTGAAGAAAACCTACTGCTCCATAACTGGACAAAGAAATTAAGTGCTGGATATGCCCATGCTACTCCGCATACTACCCTACATCTTTTCATTCATACCGGATTCTTCTAACCATTTCACCTATTTTCCCAAGTCTTATACTTCTGGCATCTGGTGTACGTTTTATGCAACCAATGTAATGTTCCTCCTCGTTTCTGCATTTTTAATACACTGCACAAGAACACCTCTTTCAACTGAAGTAGATCTGGCCAAAAAAATGTCCTACTCAAAAAAGGGGGAACTATCAAGGTGAATAATTGTTTCCACATTTGAGATTCTGCTGACATATACATTATGAGCATTGTGACGTTAGAAACATTGCTTACTGAGTGACATTAGTGGTTGAAAACTTTTTTAAACTGTGTATTTTAAGAAAACTGACATTTCTTTCCAAATTAACTGAAGCCAGTTTTAGATTTAATTGCGGTCAAACGTAACTTTCCTTAGACAAATTAAATATCCTTATAAAAAAACCTTATAAGGATACCCTTATGCATTATTCCCAAAAACACAAAAGTGTCACTTTATTAAAATAACATTGTTACAGTGCCCTGATAAATAATATTTCTAAATAAAGCTGAGTGAAAATAGGAAAAATGCTGCCATGGGAGTTACCGTGGAAACCTTATTTTTTTGTTCGCTTCTGAGGGAACTCCAACAGAAGCAAACAATTTCACAAAAGTGGTCAGAATCTTATATTTTGAGCACATACATCACAGCACTTACATCACAAGGCAATTGTTTGTCAGATAGATGCAAAATGTTTCACCCAGGATTTTTTTCCACAATTTAGGTTCCACTGATGAAAAAACATTATTTTTGTTCAGCAACATGACTGAGAAGAAGAATTTCCAGCATGCATAGATAAAAAATATTATGATTAACTTTTTAATTACTTTTACATTTTTATTACATAGCTGATTGCTGGTAAAAAAATATTTTAGGTCACTGATTTTTGATCGGGCTTACAGGTCAATGTCAGTGGACGAACCTGTTACTCAGTCTCACTGATCATTAGCCAGTGATCTAATCTAATCATCACTAACATTATACATTGAAATGGTAAGGTGAGTCTATTTCACACAGGCAACTTTGACACAGGTCTTTCTCAAGCCTTAGGCTTACCCTGGCTTGTGCACCATCTCACAACTGAGTGCTGTATTCCAACCTTTATTTCTGTGTAAAACATTATACATTAACCTAACCCAAATGTTTAACTGCACCTAATCACTATACACTAATTATAACCCAACAATCTGGAGGGCTACGCTAATATTGTGTAAGTCCCCATTTTTCTGCCAAAACAGCCCTGACCCATCGAGGCATGGACTCCACTAGACCTCTGAAGGTGTGCTTTGGGACCTGGCACCAAGACTTTAACAGCTGATAAATTAAGTCCTGTAAGTTGCGAGGTGGGAACCCCATGGATGCATCCTGGTGTGTTCTCTGCCTAATATATCCCAGTGGTCACAATGTTATGGTTGATCGGTAATGGGTAAACAGGACATACCAAGTAGTGCATAACATAATAACTTAACGAAACAAGAGGTAAGGAGGGCCCTGCTCTTAGGAATGCACCCGTTACACTAGTTGGACACAATAATATTGTTGGACATAAGTATTGCCTAAAAGCAGAAGACGGTCTAGGAAAGTTGAGCTAAAGGTAGGTCGTAGGAAGTGAGTTAAAGCATAAGTTCATTAGCATCCCTAAAGAAGTGGATCTTGAGTGATTTTTTTGGAAGGGCCGAAGGCAGGGGAAAAAAACGGGTAAACTGAGGAATGGCATTCCAAAGGATGGGGTAGCTATAACACTATATATATATATATATATATATATATATAGTAGATGTATATATATCACACACACAGTCGTATCAAAAACAGAATTGGTTAGAATTCTATGATTTTACATATCAGGACATAACAATAATTTGTTCTTTAACAGGTCTAACAATTAGGTGACTACAACATCCACTTTGGGGAAGATTAGCAACTGTCTTCAATGTTTTTGACTTTTGAATGATCTTTCTTACAGTAGAATGATGGTTTTATAAAACTCCTTGTCTTTCTTCCTTGGCACTGTGTTAACACACACTTGAATGCTCCAGACCAGCAAACTGCTAAAACTTTAGCTTTTATAGAGGTGGTGACACTTGCTGATGATCAATTAATCAACGGTAGTTGATTAGCAGCACATGTTTGCTTTTTACCATCTTAATTAATATGGAAACAGTAAGTGTGTGCTTAGTTTTGAACACATAGCTTCTCTATTTTGGCTTTATTTTTGTTGAATAAATCATGACATGGTATAATATGTCATGTGCCGTTATTCATCTATAGTTGTATTTACCTAATTTGTAGACCTGCTAAGGAACAGATGATTCTTATACACATACTATACAAAAGTATTTTGACACATCTCTTAATTACCGTATTGGCTCGAATATAGGCCGCACTTTCTTTCCCCCACTTTAAAGACTATATTCTGGGTCTAGCGCCCGACGCCGGGCAGGCAGCAGGGTTAGGATACAGATCCCCCGCAGCGGTGCAGGGGACCTGTATCCTACAATGGGTTTCCATTGCCGAGCAGCTGCATGCAAGCCTCAGATCACTAAATACAATTACAAGCCTCGGACCGAGTGGGATGAAGCATGGCATCACTGGATTCTGGAGCAGTGGAAACATGTTCTGTGGCGTGACGAATCATTCTTCACGTTGCCTGCCAGAGTGTATTGTGCCAACTGTAAAGTTTAGTAAAGGAGGGTAGCTGTTTTTCAGGGGTTAGGGTAGGCCCATTACTTCCAGTGGAGGGAAATCTGAATGCTTCAGCATACCAAGACATTTCGGACAATGCTGTGCTTCCAACTTTTGGGGATTGCCCTTTTCTACAAAGTAAGGCCCATACAGACATGGTTGGATGACTTTGGTGTAGAAGAACTTGACTGGCCCACACAGAGCCCCAATCTCAACCCCATCCAACACTTTTGGGATGAATGGGAACAGAGATTGCCTTAATTTACAAGTCCTCTGCTGGATGAATTGAGCAAAGCTTCTCACAGAAACAATCCAAAATCTCTTGGAAAGCCTTCCCAGAAGAGGGAAAGTTTTAACAGCTGCAAAGGGTGACCAACCACATACTTATATCTATGTATTTTAAATGCAATGTCATAAAAGCCCCTGTTGGTGTAATGGTCAGCAGTCCAAATACGTTTGTCCATATGGAGAGACTGATATACCACACATACATTGTATCTATGTGCTCAAGGCCGCACTCATTTTTCATTGTGAGAAAATATGGCCCTAATATATATGCAGATTAAAATAAAGTAAATGACACAATACCTTTACGTTTCCTCTCACTGATTTCTGGAGATAGAAAGTTTTGCGACTACAAATTCAGGATTCTGGATAAGTAAAAATTAAATAGTTCTATTTATCCTAGGGATACATCGAAATGAAAATTGTAGACCAAAACAGAAAATTCAGGGTTCACTTAGCCAAAACCAAAAACGACCCCTCCACCTTTAAAAATAAAAAAAATCCCACACTTATAATAAAAGTAAGTTACAAACCAAAATCAAAATTGTACAAAAGATTTAATAACAATATATATATATATATATATATATATTATATATATAAAAGGAGCAATCACACTCCTTTTATACCCAGGCAACCAGTAAATGCTGGAACCTAGTGGAACCTAGGCATGATGGGACAAAGCATATAGTGTGACAAAATCCCCACTATTTATGCCTTAGATAGGTATTTTTTGAATAGTATTCACTCGGTATGCACTGAATTCTTGCCTTTTTTTGTCTAAAGATGACATACCACACATACGCCTGACAGGTGAAACAGTCCAGAAAAAAATCTGCATTACACTTAGAAGTATGTGGACTGGAGAAATATTATTTTGTTATTTTATTATTTTGTTTAGGGATACAGTCGTTTCCCCTTTCAAAGTACAAGGTGCACATGTTTGGTTCACAAATATCTCAGCTTAAAACAACTTTAATTAATCTAACATAAAAAAATATGGGGTATCTATGTGTATTTCATGCTGAGCGCCGCGATATGACATCATATTTCGGCACTCAGCAGTGGGCACCGCAGCAGAGAAGGAAGACAGAAGCCTTGTGCTCCCACCGCTGAACCTAAAGGTGAGAGAACTACAAAGGGGGAGGGTAGATAGTGAGTAGGGAAAGGGGAGGCAGAGGGGTTATAAAGTGATAAGGGAGGGAGAGGGGGTAGAAAGAAATAAGGGAAGGAGGGAGGGTAGATATTGAGGAAGAGGGTAGTAGGAAAAGGGGAGGGAGAGAGGGTAGAAAGTGATAAGGGAGGGAAAGGGGGTAGATAGTGAGGAAGAGGGTAGTAAGAATATTTAAATAAGTAAAGAGTGTGAATTAATGTGTGGATGCATTGTCTGAATGAGGGAGAGCATGAGTAAATGTGTGGATGAATTGTCAGAATGAGGGAGAGCATGAGTTAATGTTTGGATGAATTGTCTGAATGAAAGTGTGAGTTAGTTAGTGACTGTAAAATTGTTTTTATATATAACAAGCAGGATGTTTGAACCCTGGCGACCAAGATGGCACAGGCGGGTGTATATGGAATAAAGATGGCACAGGCCGGGCTGTTTGGGGACAAAGTTGATTTGTGCTGTGCTATATGGGGACAAAGAGGGCAAATCTTACGTGTGTTATCTGGGTGCTGGTCAGGTTCTGTGTGGGCAGTGTGGACTCCAGGGCTGGCTTTGGGGTGTGCAACCTGTGATCTATGCCTGTAATTTAGGGGGTTTTAAATAAACCTTTAATGCCGTGTTTTTATGTGAATTCCAATTGATCTATAGCTGCAACGCTAGGTTTTTGTGTTATTCTGTAGATCCATATCTATATATTTCCATACATTATTTATGTATGCCTGCAAATACAGTGTTTGTATGTCTTATTCAGTTGATCCATACCTGCAATGCTATGTTTCATATATTATTATTGTATACCCGCAAATACAGGATTTGTATGTCTGTTTATTTGATCACAAGTGAATTTCAGTTGATCTATACATGCAAAGCTTGGTCTGTGTGTTAATGTGTTGATCTTTACCTGCTATCCAGTGGCGGAACTACCGGGGTCGCGACTGCGACCGGGCCCTGGAGTTCTGCCAGTCAGGGGGCTCAAGGGGTGCCGAGCGGTTGCTGAAAACGACCGCTCAGCAACTCTTGGGCCCCCCTGACTGACAGAAATCCAGGACTCCTCTGCTCCCCGCCGCTGCTGCTGCCTGCCTCAGTGCTGCCCAGAGTGCAGTGTTGAGAGCGTGAGGCGTCTCGGGTGCCGGCGCTTCACGCTGAGCACCGGCATATGATGTCATATGTCGGCGCTCAGCAATGAAACTCCGGCACCCGAGACAAACGCCTCATGCTCCCAACACAGGAGTTGACGGTAAGTGACCTACAAAGTGGGGTAGGGAGGGAGTGGGTAGATCGT
>VKOC01040576.1:0-13195 GCA_009364415.1 Spea multiplicata | reverse complement strand
TTTGGGAGAAGAATAAGTGACGCAAAATGATTCAAAAATTTTACAATTATAATTCCTGTATATGTGTAGATGCCATGTAAATTTGTATTAAAACACCCAAAAAAAAAATCCCCACCCGCTTAAAATTACACATTTTTGGCAATCTGGCTCATATGAAGATGAATTCTACTATTCTACCTCTAACGCTTTAAATTTTCCTAGGCATTAACTTCAAAAATCTCCGACAACAATCCTTCTTTTTTTTTTCGACCATACCCATGCTTTTTCATTAAAAAACACAAAATGATTAATATCCCGTGGACATCCTCATATAAAGAATTAAAGCCACTTAAATAACATTAACACGAACGTCCAGTGTCAATCACGCTAAACCCCGTACAATATATTCCTTTATTTTTAATGAGACAAAATGAAACATTTTTCGGGGAGGAAAAAATAAGGATATATAAAAGATCTGGAACTATTTTTTTTTCTATGATTTCTAATTTAAAAGGCGAAACCCGCTGAGGGGGGCGGGGTTTTAGCGGAGTCACTTAAGAAGCGTTCAAGGTAAGAAATAAAACATGACCCTCCGTATCCGGGGAGAATAAATGAAATGTCATTAAGGACTTCTTTTCATCGCATAAGTGCCGGAGGAACGTTTAGATGACAGCATGACTTAATCCCCTCGCTATAGCCTTAAATTACCTTACGTGGTGGATCTGTGGGTTTTTTTTGTTTTAATTTTTTTGCTAATTGCACTTCTTATTCTAGCAATAGCACGAAAGAAGGGGTATCCCTTCTTGACTCATCTCCACGAAAAAAAAAAAAAATGGCACTTTGTCAAAAGGCCATTAATGTTCAAAAACAAAATTATTCTATATTTCAGCTACGTTCCGAATCCTTTCTTGTAGGTCTTGAGATATTAACGCCTCGACGAGTTATTTTTTTTGATATTTAGAACGATGTCACGAGAATTAACATATTCGACAGAACGGCGCCCGGGCGGCCCAAAAAAAAAAATGGAGTTCCTTTGAAATCGACTGATATAAAATGATCACTTAAACACGCATGGGATCGGCATACGGCTTCTGAATGTAAGACGAGACCAACAGGTTGAGGTTTGAGTCTTTATAGCAGGAGGAACGGGCAGACTAGATGGGGGGGCCGAATGGGGCCGATATGCCAGCAGATTCTAGCTTTCTATGTAGTATCAGGGCCAGACCTGCACCCCAAACTCATACTCATAGCCATAAAATCTGGCTTTATTATCCACAATATCTAGCTACTGTGATGTCATAATAATAATAATACATAAAATAAAAATAAATAATAATAATAATAAAAATAATAATAATAACAAAAATAAGTTCACAAACAGAACATTAAGCAAACAAATAATTAAAAAAAGAAGAGAAGTGACAATGTGAGCCGATGCATTTTTTAAACAAATGTTAATTCTGGATTAGAATTTTGCTTGCTAAGCCGTTCCAGGCTTTTCTTGGGTTTTTTTTTTCCTCTTCTGTAAGTGGCGTCCCACCGGAGAGAGTCTCGGATTGATCGAAACGCCGCCCTCGTCTGTTTCGTTTAATTATGCCCGAGTGTTCTAATCCGAGCCGAATAAAGGATTAAAGGTATTTGACTTCCTCCCACGCCGTTCGGAAGATCGAGACACCTCTGTAGCCCATGCCTTGGAAGCTCTCCAAGTTTCTTCTCGTTCCCTACGGCCACGAACGTAACGCGCAACTGTTAACATTCTAAAAAAAAGGTCTATAAATCACAGCTCTCACCCTCTGCCATGCAAAGAACTTGCTTGGACATTCGCCAAAGGAATCAACACTTCTCTGTCTACGACAACCTACTGAAAATATAAGCCACATAAGACGGATTTGGGGGGGGTTTACAAGAAACGGGGGTAATGATTTACAGAATTCGGCGTCAGTAAATTAATTACGCTCCTAGAGCACTAATTATGGACGGTGAGTAATGTTCTGCTAAGCAAAGCTTCTGGATATTAACCATTGTTGTATGATTTGTGAAGGCTTTAGTATTGAAGTAGACCAAGTCTCTACTGGAAGCCACCAAGATCTGTATTTTTAGCACGGATTCTCTCGCGTAGAAGACGTAAGCGTAATCTCCGGAGGACAAATCGTTTCTTGTTCCGGAATAAAGTCCGTTTTAGAACACTGGAAACGATAAGTCTTCTGGATATTGCGTGTGCTGCTAACGCTTACAGATGTTCTGTGTGTAGGAGAAAGAAGTCCAAGAAATGACATTATTAAGGCAGATTATACATATAAATTATGGACCAGGCTTATTTTAGCTCACGGCAGGAAAAAAACTAGCATTGCCATGGAATCTGATAATCTATAAACCCATCTCCCTATAGAATATAATGTATTGAAAAATAAAGTTAGGATTTTGCGTGTTGTTGGCGAGGCCATGAAGTGTTCCATTGGAAAACCAATTTATTTTACTATTTTAGCTGCAATTACATGAGAGTAAGGAGCTTCCGTTCTGTAGACGAGGCTTTTAATTCGGAAATTTTGACTTATAATGAATATATAAATTTTTCTAAATCCTACATTTTTTGGTTCTATGCATGTAATTGTGTTTTCAGATTAGAATTTTCCTTTATAAATGTGTTAGCAAACCATGGTAGCAGCTACCTTCACTTACTGTACTCAGGATTGCCATGATTATTCCTCCCCTTTATTCTGACCTTTACAGACGAGGTCTAGGCATAGTAAGGCAGGTCCAGAGGGGCAGCTGCCGCAAAACAGATGGCCATGTTGGGTAATTAGGGCCGCCAGTGTGCCGCTGCTCAAAAGGACCATGGGGTGTGCCGCAGACAAGCCATTTCGTTTTCTCTACCTTAAATCAGGATAACAACCAAACTCGTCTTGCATCTGATTTCTCTACACAGCGTGGCGGGAAGAGCAAGCGTCATTAAGAACGCCATGAAATCATTCTCATTACCCAGTAGCAGTTCTGACTGCGAAGAATATATCCATTCTTTATCGCAGGTGCGCCAAATCCTCGGGATTACAAATGTTTACAGTATTTAAATAAAATTATTTCAAACAGAATCTATATATATATATGTTAAATACAGAGTTCTTTAATGAGATGATAACCAGGAGTGTCATGTTTCCAGACTTTTTAAACAATTGTTACATACGGTGTATATTATTTCATCGGCTTCCCCGGAGGTTATGTGTTCGGAGCGGTAACGTTCTGTCGATGTTTGGAGTTGTGTTACGCTGCCATCTAGTGGTCATTTTAGCAACAGTCTGTTTATCGGAATTAGGGGAAAAAGGGGTTAAAAAGACGATGCCACAGACATATTCACTGCTTAGTGAATAGACCCCCATGTCCGTTTCTCAGACAGAAACCCTCTAAAAGAAAAGATCTCCGTCACGTCCATGTAAACGTTCACAGCTGCTGTGTTGTCAGGTAGTTGCCGGTACTCCCTTAATCCCTTGCTGGTAATGATCATGTAGCGTGTCCTGCTCTGCAGCCTTAATTATAGAGCTAAAAGCCGTAATATTAGACTTTATCTGAACCCTGACTGCAAAATAATAATCTGTATCTGAACCCAAATATTACAGGTATAACCCTTCCCCTTAGGCCAGGGGTGTCCAACCTGCGGCCCTCCAGCTGCTGCAGAACTACATCTCCCATAATGCTAGCGAAGGGGCTGGCTGAGGAGTATGGGAGACGTAGTCCTGCAGCAGCCTGGCAGCGGCCGCAGGTTTGGACACCCCTGCCTTAGGCTTATGATTTCTTAAAAATAAATCACGGTATCCTAACTCCATCATTTGCCCAACAGGATGATCAACGGCTGATTTTTACATGTCTGGGACTATACTGTTTTGTTAGCTGTTGGACGTAGCCTTCTTCTAGAATTTTCTTTTCATAATTCTACGTGTTTAGTTATTAAGTTGCTAGGGAAAAAAAATAAGAATGGTTCTTTTGGTGTAAATATTATTAAACCTGGGGTTTGACCCAGAGTCTCCAGGTGCGTCGGGGCTTCCCTGGGTCTCAGGGTCACTTCCCTCTCTATCCTGGGAGGAGAGAAGTGTTTGGCAACACCTATTCCCTGCCCACTTTCCGTCCTACTGTCAGCACATTTAAAGCTGTCTGGGCTAGCCCCGCCCCATGAGCAGTTGGCCCCGCCCCATCATAAAGCCACTCCCATAGAAGAGAGCTCTGGCTACCATGCCAACGGAAGACTCAGATGACAGATCCCAGGAGGCATCTGTAGACCCTTCCAAGAGTCCGGGAGTTCTCCGCTAGGGGAATTCTACAGATTAGCGCTATGGTGGATGAATGAAGAGTTACATGCATGACAACAAAAAACATTCTTGATAAATACAATACATAAAGCTTTGCGTGCATTCAGTGTTCATTTTCATGAATATTGTATTTCAAACCAAAATGTCAAAGTCTGGGGTTGACGTGAGATAAGCGATAAAAAAAATAAAAAAAAAAACCCGAAGGGGGAAAAATGTTTAAAAGTCTCATAATACATTCTGTTCTGTTAAGTGTCTTCATAACATTGATCATTCCAAAAGTATCTCTTCAAATGAACCGATGGTTGCCCCGGAAACAAGCTATTTATTTGGAATCCAAATTCCTCTTCCTCGATCCGAATGCATAAAACTGTTCTGCTATTCGAATAGGCGTAAGTGGGTGATATCTGAGCATGCGCACCAAGTGTCCCAGACGCATCTTCTAATCACCGTGAAAGCCACGGCTGACAAACCGCGTGATGGTTTTTTCTTCTAAAGCAGACTTTTCCCGTCAGATACGTTTCCAAACACCGAGTGCTGGAGGGATAGGCTTCATGCTGGCAAATCAACCTTATTTATATTGCCAATTTGATCCATACAGCTGCTTTCCAGACAGTTCCAGTAATAATTGGATGTGTGGAGGAATTTTCTTACGCGATACACGTTATCCTTTGGCCAGCCGTGCATTACTTAGGACTGAATTGTAGGAGTCAAGTATTCTATGAAAGAACAGCCAACGGAACCCTGACTGACCTTCACTTGCCGTGGAATTCTCTGTTGCTAAAAACTGCTGTAGATGTCTACGATGATTCAACGGTGGAATGGTGGAACCACGATGACCACTGCCTCTTTTCGAAGCCGACCCTTTATAATAATTTCTTTAATGGGAATTAAGAAGTAAAACGGGACCTTTAATGTTGAGTTTTCCCGAACCAAACATATACGTTTCTGATACAATGTATTAGAGGACTGGCCGGAGTCTTATCTGAAAAGTCATGGATGATGCCCTCTGAAAATCAATTCTTTACTGAATTAGATACTTCTGTGTCCCCCTACAACAAATTGCCATCAACAAAGTTCAAATCAACTGAAATAAAAGGATTATGGTATCTTTGGCACTTTTGTGATTGCAACATTTATTAATTATGTTTTCTGAGAGGACCGGGAACGATATGTTGTCCCTTTAGATAGATAGCATCCTGATTTGTGCGCAGTCTTCTTCAGCGCCAAAGATGGCTTCGTCATGCAAAGAAATTGGCCCCATTGCTCTTTGTCGCGTTGACCCAGAAATCCAGTCTCAAGGATTCTGTTGGGGGCCGGTAAAAATGGTAGCAGAGTCCTTATGTGTAAACCTCTGTAAAATCCCAGTGGAAAATGCGTAAGCCGAGCCAGACATTCCAGGAAAAAAGGGATGGAAAAAATCCCAAGACCGGGGTTGGCTTGGGTCAAGCCACTGCCAAGCAAAGACTTTGGGCTGGAGGCATCTATGGCTTGATGCCTCTTGCATTATCGACCAACAACATTACATATGCGCCTTTTTTTGGTTATTTTGAAGAACCATAAACCCCCACGATCTGAAGCATTTATTCCCTCCCTGTAGAACTTTAGAAAAAGGAAATATTTCGCGAAGAGATGAAGACGTGTGCGTTACTTTAACACTTCTAATTCCTTTCCTACAAGCAGAGACGTTTGCGTTAAAGTTGCGTCATTTGGTATCGTTTAGTACAATATCAATGATGTCATCTCACAGGAAATGATTGCATTTGCCACGATGATAACACCGCATTATCTGTGAGGATTTCAGCGCCGGCTCCAAATCCGAGGGACACCCACTGACACAAAACGCTACGGAAACAAAATTGACACCCGAACTCATTTTTCCACCAGTCAGTCAAAGACTGTAACGCCACAATGTTATTTCCTTTTCTGTGAAAACGACCAGAGAACTGCTTACCCTCCGCTACTTTATTCGCTGAGTCACACAAGTTAAGTGGTTTTTTTAGATTTCGATTTGTTATTTCTGGAAGAACATGAATAAAATGCTGAACGATACAGAAACCATTTGGAATTCTCAGCTAGAATCAGCAGGTAACGCTATCTCTATGCCGTCGGCCACGCCAAACCTTCCGGGGCCTCTTCATCTCAATGAGTTGTGACGTGTACCCCCTCGACAGGGCGAAAGCAACTGTTTGGTGGACGGTGTATGTCATTCACTGGGGTCTTTCATTTCATGTAAAGAAGCAGATACTTACAGGGTTGGCCTGGGGGTGACTGGGGATGGCCCTGGCAACTACCAGCTGGACATGCCAGGCCACGTGTTACACGTGTTACCATTTCAAAAGACATAGTCCTCAAATGATATATAGAGTTTTGTTTTTTTTACATAAGAGCCCATTTTGACATATTCAAAGCCATGAAATTTAACAAATTAATTCTTATGGTTTGTCAGCAGCGTATGTGTGGCCACGGTGGGCTTAGGTTGGTAAACTCTAGTATGAGGGGCATGGGACTTCTCCCCATGCTATTTTTAATAATCTAGAAGGCGGAAGTGCAGACACGGACTCTTCCGAACATCTAGATAAGGACCGGAGAGGTCCAAAGTGTGCTCACGATCTGGATTTTGTAAGGTTAGGAATTTGTCCACACAGGGAACCCCAACGAGTAGACGTCTTTCAAAACCCCAAGGTCGTATCTGCCCAGACCAAGGGGTTCTTCAAGATATCAACAAGATATTAACTTTTAAGGGGCGGAACGCCCTAGCTCGGGTAATTCTATGGAACAACGTCCCCTAGGTAATGGTATCTCACAAAGGCAAGCACTTCCCTGCTACTCATGCATCTCAAGTGCTGGAGGGTGATGGTCGCCCATTGGGGTGGCAAATCGGCCACCATTCAGCCCGTCTAGTCTGCCTGTTTTCCTGTTGTAAAGACTCAAACCCTTATCAGTTGGTCTTGATTATGTATGTTTGATTAATTGATAGAAACATAGTATTTTTCTTAAATACTCTAGAACAATACACAGGCACCTTCGTCTAAAAGACGATTATTAATATTTTCCACGCAGAAGATAAAATTGTGTATAACGATGCCCTCTGTGAATTGCAAAACGCCGATAAACCAACGCAAGCGGAATATTTCAGACTTTTTATCCCGTTTAGCGGTGAAGGGGATTTGGTTTGAAAAACGTTGAAAAACGGATATAATTGAATCCGGCTCCCAGACCGGGCAGAGTTCTCTTCCGAGTGGATTGCGTTTGCTTAACATCTGAAGATTGCGAGGTTAGGAAGCCAAAGGAAAGACTACAGAGGATCTTATTAAACGTAGCCAGACATTACTCTAACTGTAATTTGGATTAATAGACGGGACGGATCAGCGTAGAAAATGTATTTTTCATAATATTCCAAATTAAAGAGTAGTTGTTTTTTGGGGGTTTTTTTTCCACCTGAATGCCGTTCATGGACAAGAAATGTAAGTGAACTTGTTTTTTAACGCGGGAAATAAATACGCAGAATCGGAACTTGGTTTTTTTTTTTTCCTCATATCCCTAGCAATTCCGCACGAAATAGTCTCTTTTTTAATATAATTGGAGATACTCTAGAAGGTTCACGGGGTTCATTCGAGGTTCTCGGCTTTTCTGTCCCTTTTAAAACGTGTCGAAAAAGAGCTTGTTCCGCTCAGCTGATGCCGTGTAAATTTGGTGACGGCGTCACTTTATGGGAGCTGGTTGAATAAAAAATAATAAAAAATAATAAATAATAAAAATAAACTACGGGCTCTTGCTGTAAGCTTAAACTCGATGTCCAAGGTTACTGTAACTAACACAAGCGCATAATAACACGCAAACTCACACTCACACTGTAATTAATATCACCTACCAAGGTGAAACAGGTCCACACGGGGTAAATGCCTTGTGGGCCACTGACCATTAGGCCTCCATACTCTGCTGCTCCAGCATGCGGCTTCCAGGTAGAAATGGCCAGTAGCCCGCTGGGTGACCATAAAAACATACTGGGCTGGTGGCCTCACTTATGTCGTTTGGTGGCTGCTGGCCTTAAAGTGACAGAGCTGCCTCATCGTCCCTAGTCTGGCCCTGAGTTGAATAACTGACACCAGCTCTGGTTCGGCAAGCGCTCCAGGGACCCTCTACGTGCCTGAGCAGAAAACAGCGCCATTGGGCGGGCTTCGAGCAGCCAATCAGTGCAAAGACACAATGGACCATGGAGGCTGGGAGCTGCAGCTTTCCTTTAAGGTAATTCATTTTTTTGGACAGGTTGAAAGAATGCATTTTATTGTATTTACAACGTATTTTAATAATTTTTTTTCAAAAAAAGTCATCGGAAGACATTGAAAACCAATCAAATGATCAAAATCATATTTTTGTTTTATTTTCAGCCGATATGAATCAGGCACTGAATACCGGGGTGGTCTTCTCTGTCGTAGGTTTAGCGACATTCAATCTTAATTCCCTCTGCATCTCGAGCCCGGTTCTCCTTAATCATTTTTTTGTGGAGACAGCTGGTATTCAGTCGTTTGCACACGCCAATCCCTTTGACACGCTAATCCCTTTGACACGTGTGCTTCGTCGTTCCATGGAGTCACCGTCTAATGCCCCCAGCACCAAACAAAAATGAACCGATTCCAGCAAAACATTTCATATATCCGGAGGACTGGGTATCCATGGCTACGGTTATTCCGCATAAAGAGCGAGAATGTTAAAACAGATTATAATAAAAAAAAGACGCAATTTATGAGTAAGTTTACAGCCCCCAAAATTGAAATAAATGTATACGGGGCTCCTGAATCTAAGACGAGACCAACGACTGAAGTTTGAGTCTTTACAGCAGGAGACACGGGCGACTAGATGGGGGCCGACCGGTCCTTATCTGACGCAAACTTATATGTTTCTATGTTTACATTGTAGCAAGAATAGTTGGCATAGGTATACGAAATTAAGTATTTTAGGAAAAAAGTTTGTAGTAACTGATAGACCTTTCCACATCTGCATCCTCTTTTATCGTCATCCGCATCTCCTGGCGTGAGCCTCCACCAAAATGGCGGCGCTATTGGCGAATCCATTATAATCTCCTGGAACGTGGAGTTTCGCAGAGGATACAAGGAGTCTCGGCTGTGATGCTTTGTAACAACTGTGTTAAAATATTGTATAGAAGCTTCTAGGCAGATGCCAGGTGGGCTGCTGGTCAATGGTGGCCCATGCTGGCAGATCTGACCCTATAGCCGTTAGCTGAAAATACATAGCCGCATGCTGCATGAGTATACAAATGCGACGTGCAGTCGCAAGTCTCTAGCCTGTAGCCACACATCCATCACTTGGTGGCCACTGACCTTAAAGTACTAGGACCACATAGTCATCCCCGGCAAGTCCCTGAAAGCTACTGCCTATGATTGTATATGGGTTTTTTTACGACTCAAGTAATGCAAAAACCAAAATGTATAGAACTCTCCACCTCTTGTCTCTGCCGACCCCCTACGAGAGCCATGGCGCGTATCAGCAAGCCTTGGCCGCGTAGCTTTTAAAGACGAAGCGTGGCTGCTGCTACATCTGGCCGGGAATTATTACAGAAGTGAATCGATCTCCTGAAAAAGCGCGGCTCTCCGGGTACGGGAGGCTTAACCTAGAATTGAGTAAACTTCTAATTTGTCGCAAACGTTGTTTTCTAGTCAATTGCTTACAGACAATGTTCTAGAACCTTTCAAGGAGAAACTATTCCTGCCATGTTTTGTATTCCAAGTATCACTTCGAAGCAGATTTCGCATTTTCACGTCCCGTGTGTTTTCTATTTCAAAACAATCATAGTTTTCATATCTTTGTCCAATTTAGTAGATAAATACAGTAATCCCTTAGAATGTCTCAGTCTTAAGCAAGTCCCTAGTCTAAGGGGGACTCTGTGACTAATGAAAGTCTATGGAGCAAGGACTTCATCAGCATCGCCATAAAGCATCGGCTCAGTGTGGTGCTTGAGTAAGAAATGTCATTCAATGCCATTCATATCACATCACCCCATAAAATTATAATCTCCCAGCCCGCACATAAAGGGGGTTTATCGGGACGATATAATCCCCCCCTTTATTAGTATTCAGCACTTTATTAGACACTCAAAGAAAAAATATGGCCTGGTTTTTCCACGAGGCTTCACCTTTCCATAAGGAATTTCTTAAGAAACGTTCCACAAGGAGACCCTGTAACATAGTAACCAGGAAGACCTAGGTCCATCAACCCTTTCTTGACTCCAAAAGGCCCTCGGATTTCTCCTTCTATGCCAATTGGGGCTCTCCCTAAAAAACAAGTTGTTTTTTGTTATTATCCTAAATTCTAACTTAAAATGATTTCTCCGACAGACCGTCCAACAATGGATAAAATGTATATAACCCGGGAAACCTCCATGCCTTGTTTCCGTTTGGCAATACGCGTAAGGAAAGCAAAATTAGCGGCTGCTTTATCAATGCGTGCGCCTCGGAGATAAGAATATAACGGGAGGCAAAGGCAGGTACGGCGCTTAACAGCGAATAAATACGAGCCGCGCTGTTCTATTGTCCGCACGTAACAATGAGAAAGCTGCTACTTTATTTACCGACGGCGGAGACGTTCATAGAATCCGCACCGTGTAACGATTATGTGTCGGGGTTTAAGAATAAAAACACGAGAAAACGGTACTATGCATTTTTATGCAACACCGGAACAAAATAATTTAATAAAATTAAAAAAATAAACATTGTTTATTACTTGCATTACAGCGGGGGGGGGGGGGGTACAATGAGTGATTGGCCGTAACGTTCTGTGTCGTGGGACATACGATTGGTCAGGTCTGTGTCGAATGAATAACCAATCATAGAAGGATGAAACGCGAGGCTTCCAACTGCTTAAGGCGTACCCCACGAATGTCCTGGTTTCCACAGAACAGTCCTGATTTGGGCCACTGTTCGCTGCCCCACTGTCCCTCTTTTGCAGGCATTGGGGGTCATTGGGTAGTTAGGGGAGATGCTCTGACCTCCTCTGACCGGCCCCCGGGAGCTGTAAAATGAACCGAGGTCCATTCTGTAGCCACGTGGCCACTTTATGACCCTTCCGGTTGTTGCATAGGCTTCCGCGCCATAATGCATGCCCTTGTGCGCCGTTCTATTGAGTGGCTCACTCGTTCTCTAGTTAGCCTGAGATAAGGACCATGAGGTAGTTACTTGACATCATCATTCCTCGGAATGCTCAGGGGTTCTACTCCAGCAGGAGACACATGGACATACCCGGGAACAGTGAGGGTTCGGCCCCTAAATCTCGGGGCTTTGACCCCGTTGAGTGAGGCAGGTGGTTAGGGTCAAACGGTCTGCATCAAGGTCCTTCAAATTCTATTCTGATTTAATGATATCCGAGCACCCTGATGCTTTCCTTACTGCTATATAACAGCTGAAATCCCTGCTTGAATACAGGTGACTTCATTAAGAATACCTTTATGATCATCATACCTCTTCTAAAAGATTTTAAGCATCTTTTTTGCTTTTTTTTTGCTTTTAACAAAATGGAAAAGGGCCGTGGTTTTCGTACACCTTTTTTATTTACCCCCCCCATGGGACTTTTCCTTGAAGTGTTGCCGGGCCGTTACCGTAGAGTGTAGATCAGGCTAATGGCAGAAGCACGGGAGCCGAAGCCGGAACGTCTCTGCCGCACAGATGCCGGATGAGAATTATGCTCTCGATGCACACTCAGCTGTCAAATGAAATCAGAGTCCTTCTCGTCAGACGTGAAGCTGCCGGCGTCCGCTCCCCAGCCTGTGTCAACGCGCGCTCGATTTGGGGTTTTTATAGCCTCCTCCTTCATTTCTAGCAGCTAATAATAATGTTAAGGAGGAGCAGACGCCAAATGGGATTAATTCAGGATGCAAAAAAAGGCAATTCCAGCCCGGCTGTGATCCAGACTCCATACGTTTCACGCACCGCAGCGTCGGCCGACCAGAGTTTTTGCTTCAAAATGACATTTTCTGCAAATAATTGTTGCCTTCAATACAATGAAATGGTTCAACGGTATCAGCTCTCCTCGCTCCCGCCGATGTACAGTAAGGCTTCAGTAATGGGCGCAGCAGAAGTGGCGCGTGATTATCTCCGTGGTATCATGTCTACTCTGGAGCTGCAGCTTCTCCAGAAGTATTTCATAAAATAAAGAATGTATCTCAAAGTACTTTAATATGCATTTTTCTTTGCCTGGGACATTAAACTGTCCCTTTAAAGCACACATCCCCAATCGAATAGTACTTCTTGTGTAAAAGGTCCTTATTATCTAAATAATAGAACGTGGTTTTCTACGAATGAGTCCTGCTCTAATAATCAGACACACAGCTAACTAATATATGATAAGTGTATTGCCCGTACATGCACGGGCTCAAAATGCATTGTTTTCAATGGGTTTAGGGACCGCCCATTGTCCTTAAGGGGATAAACAATTCAGAATACAGTAATAACATTAACCCTTTAAAGACCGGGATGTACCTGGTACTTCCGGGTCACGGGTCACCGGCAGACCGGGGCGTACCAGGTCCGTCACTGCTTTTACGCGATCCAGCGTCACTTTGAACGCTGGGATCGCGAGGGGCGGCTGCTACTGACGGCGGGGGGTGTTTCCCAGCGATCATAGCAGCCACTCCCCCTTCAATTCCGTGCACGTGATCGCTTTGCAGCGAATCACGATCGCGGAATTTAAATATTTAAAAAAATACTGCGGTCTTCAAGTGAAGACGCAGTATCCAACCGCCGGTCCGGAAGGGGTTAAACTCCCCCAAAACTCCAAGTGGCCCCTTTTATAACCTCAGCCATGTGCTTTGTAGATCGCCATCTGCTGGTCACTCCATGGGAACTGCAGGTGAGCGATTACTAGAATCTCCAGATAGGTTACATACAGTAAATATATATTTATTTATA
>VKOC01040575.1:0-11770 GCA_009364415.1 Spea multiplicata | reverse complement strand
AAAAATCAATTAAATTCGAAAGACAATTTGGAGCTTTCTCCTTCATTTTCTTTTGTTTCTATGGGAGTTCATGCTTGTTTTCAGACAAAATTCCTTACAATTTGTACAAATCCAAATGCACACGTCTAATAATCGTAATATCTCACCTCGCTGCTTCAGACCCACAAACCCTGAGGACAAACCTGTAAATACAGTATAAGTATTTGTACATTAGCAACTCTCTGGGAACTCTCTGGGTGATGCCCTGCACCATCAAAATGTATTGAGTTGTTTACTAGTTTGCTGGGGAAATGAGAATGCTCCCCTCCTTGAAACATAACTAAAGTAAATAAATAAAAAGATACAGGAGTCTTCTGGACTCACTATTAACCATGAGAAGATTTCCCTCTTCTTCCCCCATCCATGTGCAGTGGGGTAGTGGATAATAAATAAACCTGAAGGTTAACGCCCAACATTTCTGGTGTCTAGATCAGGAAACCTGTGTTGAGGGCTTGGCTAGAGGTAGTGAGGGAGGGAGGAACAGAGATGGATGAGGTCAGGCATGTGACAGGGGGTCATGTGGGACCTTTAATGGAGGTCTGTACTGTTTATGTACTGTGCTCCATTGGTGTTATAGCTCCCTGGACTGAAGGGAGAAAAAGAATCTCCCCAACAAGCCCATGATCTCCATTGCTAACGAAGGCAGGACAGTGGGGTGACTCCTGAAAATCAGGACTGCTCCATTGAAAACCAGGGCACTTGAAAGGTTTACAGCTATGGCCCTGGTTTATACATTACCGTAACGCAAATGTCCATTTAGATATTTGCTAAATCCTTTAAACCTGTATTGTATTATCTTGATGATGTGACTTCATTATTTATTGTATGCAGACAACAGCAAAGAGCTGTATTTTAGCAGTTCAGGCAGAAGGAGCAGTGTTTCAATTGTGGCTTATTCTAATCAATTACCTGCTACAGTCACTGCACAAGGTTGGTAGGTGCCCACATGACACATGTCGACATATGCTGTGAAACCGTAAGGAATGTGATATGTAAGGTTTCTTTTGTTTTGAATGTTTCTGAGCAGACAGCATAGCAGAAATGTACCACAGAAGCACAAGTATAAGGCAACGTGGTAGTGCATCTGATCTGACTTCTGCCACTGTCCATCCATCTGTTACTAGCACCACACAAGGTAATATGTATGAACGGTTTGGATTTTATTTTTTACAAAATCACAAGTGTAGGTTAGACCAAATGGACATTTTATGTCTAGAAACATATTAAACACAGCTCAAGTAACCATATTGTTGAACTTATAATTCTCTTTGTACACCAGCAGCACCGATAGTGGGCAACAGAGCAGTTTAGTCAGACAATGTTATTTTTCTAATATTGTATGGAAACACTATCTAAGTTTCCATAAAAATGTATGTGGAAAATTCACTACAGCACTGTATCCCAACAGGGTTAGTATGTGGCAACAAAGAAATTAATCTGGCTGAAATTTGAACGTGTCAAAATGAGAGTACGTAATACAGTATTGTGGTAAAATATCAGTGAGCTGTGGTGGTTTTAAGATATTTTTTACAAGAACATGCCCCATAGCAAGAATGCTCTGTATGTAGCTGGAACGTTAACACACTCATGTTGTGGTTTAAAACACCAGGTACAAATGGCCCTCTGCATTTCAGGTGTAGTAGTAGGACAAGCACAGCGGCAAGTAGGTTGGCATCTGAAGTAGGCAGGGCTGGAGGCATGGCTACCCACCTTACTGGAAGAGCCTCCTCAGGTTGCTCATCTGCAGATTAATCAATCATAATTGGGCCAGTCAGGGAAGATCAAAGGACTATGGGTATAGAAACAAAAAAGGGACAGACCTTGATCTTGATCTGGTTTTCTCTAGGTCAGGGATCTCCAAACTCGGCCCTCCAGCTGCTGCAGGACTACATCTCCCATACTCCTCAGCCAGCCCCTTAGCTGAAGGAGCATTATGGGAGATGTAGTACTGCAGCAGCTGGAGGGCCGAGTTTGGGGATCCCTGCTCTAGGTCATGCTCCCTTTTCAGATTTCTCCATGTCTCCCTTCCCTCTGTCTAACAACTACCTTCTAACCTTTTCTTCAGTACTAACCACTTACAAAACAACGTTGCAGTGCTCATCTCATGTTTGCCCACTACCACATAATACCCTTACCGAACTGTCAGCCTCACTGGAACCTGTCTTATCTTCCATAGTAACCATTTCCTCACTTGTCTCAATTCTCAACAGCATACACTTGCCTCATCTCTCAACAGCATAACCCATTACCGTATGTTATGTTTATGGCATGTTTATGGCATACCAAAATCACACACCGCACTGCTGAACTCCAACTCCAGCAAAGACTTTACTCACTACAAACAACTCTACTTCTCTACTCTCATGCCCTCCATTTCTTCCAATGCACGACACATTTGTCCCTCCATACCCACACCAAAAAACTCTTTCACTGCCAAAGATCTTGCTACCCACTTCAAAGCCAGGATTGAAACTATTTGACAATACCTCTCTTCTTTGCAAACCCCTCCTACACCACCGACCACCACTCCCCCTGCTCATCCCATACTAACAGCCTTTTTCCCTACAACTGAAGAGCTTGCCACTTCCTCTCACCCAACAACCTATCCCCTTTGCCCCATAACATCTCGCAAAGTCTCTATCCCAATCCCTTTGTCAATCACTTACCCACCTATTTAATCTTTCTCTATCATCTGGAACTATACCAACAGCCTTCAAGCATGCACTAATCACTCCCATTGTAAAAATTCCTTCTTTATATCCCATCTGTCTGACTAATTACCACCCCATCCCTGCTTCCTTTTTCCTTTTGCTTGAACAGTTGCACAGTTGCTTAAGTACTACCTCTCCTCTAATTCCCTCCTTGCCTTAATCCTCTACAGTCTGATTTTAAACCCCTTCATTCTACTGAAATCACTCCAAAAGTCTCCAATGACTTGCTCTCTACCAAAGCAAAAGGTCACTTCTCCCTTCTAATACTCCTGGATCTCTGCTGCTTTTGATCCTGTTGATAAACCACCTTCTTCTTTACTGACTTTCTTCTACAGACATTTGAGATACAGCTCTCTCATGGATCTCCTCATATCTATCTAACCATGTCAGCTTTTCTGGCAAGACATCATCACCTCTTCTACGATCACTCCTTGGCCCTCTGCTATTTTCTTTTTATACTTCATCTCATGGCAAACTAATCAACTCCAGTATCATCTATATGCAGTATGGCCTCCAGTATCATCTATATGCAAATGATACCCAAATCTTCCTGTCTTCTCCTGATCTCGCTCCGTCTCTCATGTCCCTGTATTACCAAATGCTTTTCTGCTGTTTCTTCATGGATGTCACAATGTACCTGAAACTTAATCTTTCTAAAACTGAACCCATTATCGTCCCTTGTTCCAACTCCACCCAGTACCTGATCTCTCTATCACCATTAACAACACAACTATCTCTCCCACTAACTAGGCCTGATGCCTTGGGGTCATCCTTGACTCAAACCTCTCCTATATTCCTCACATTCAGTCCTTTGCTAGATCCTGCCACGTGCACCTAAAAAACATCTCTCGTATCTGCCCATTCCTCACCCAATAATCCACGAAAACTCGTTTCCCATCTTGACTATTGCAACTATTGCAACTCTTCTGTTTGAAATTTAAACTCTCCTCCTAACTTATCAACTCTTCCTTTTTTCCTGTCTACGAGACATCACTTATACTAAAGTATTTTTTCATAATTTGTTTTTGTGCAGATAGCATTACGGAAATAACCCTAAGCAGCACCAGTAGGGGCCAACATAGCAATGGAACCAATTTGAATGTTATTGCCAATCTATCTGTTACTGGCATAGTACAAGGTAATAAGTTAAATGTTCTTTTTGTTTGAGAGGATGTAGGAGAGTAGGTTAGACAATATGCAAAACAAATGGAGATTTTAGGTTATGGTATGTATACATTTAAGTTCAACTAAATGTATTATTAGTAATAGACATTAAAGCACCAATTACAATTTTACTTGTAATACTCTACATCTTGATCTGTACTGTACTCTCTATAATCTTCAGCTATCACCATAAGTCCCTACAATATCACTGATTTAATGGGAGGGAAAAGCAGTGTACCCATTCTGACATATAGCACTGCATCTCCACTTGTAAAAGCTACTAGGCAGGGTGAGTAACAACTTATTTTGTTGTGCAAAATAAAATTGTATTAATTCTGAGTGGATCATCTGCACATAATATATAGTTAGTTATTTTAAGTAACTATTTCATTAGATAATCTTTTTATCAAGGGCAGCTGTGAAATGACTTGATGCTTTATTATACGCAGAAAACAGTACACAGCATTACCCTAAAATTACCAAAAGATGGCGGAAGAACAATGTCACTTCTATTACTGCTCCTTTGTGGGGGTCAGGCACTGCACAAGGTTAGTAGAGGCATATGTGCAATAGTAGATGAAATAAACTATGCCTGGTTTAGCAAGAGCTGTTTGTGAAGGGTGTTAACTTGTCTTCATAATCTTTTCTGTGCAGATAATTCTACTGTAGTGTATCCCAGAAATCCTAATAGAAGGTGGCACAATATTGCATCCAAAGTTACCTCTGTTCCATCAGGTACCAGCACTACCCATGTATTCATATGTAATATGTATGTTGAAGCAAGCCTACATAATCTGTATCTACATAATCTATTTCAGCAATCATTGTTGATAGGCTTTTGAGTCTATTTGCTAACGGTTAACTGGATTGACCAGATTCGACAAAGGTCATATTAAAAGAAATGTAAGCCGTTTGTAAGTACATAGGGGAATAGAGAAGGGACTGTGTGTAGGAGTTCCATAATAAACTGTTTCAGTGATTATGGCTAAGAGTGAGGGGTCCAACAACCTGTGTTTTTTTTTCCTTATTTTTTTTCACTCTGACCAGTCAGCATTTACAAAGGGAACGGATAAGCATTAAATAAATAAGTGCTCTGACACCAAAATCTTGTTTTCTTTTAGGTTGTACTTTAGTAATACGCTTACACTACCAGCAAAACATTTTATTTCCGACAATACAAAATAATAAATTAGTGAAGGTTTGTGACAAAAAAGGCTCAGCGTGTTCAAGTTCTTCAAATACTGTTTCTGAAGTGGGTTTTAGTTGCATGTTTACACAACCAGCAAAGCCTCTTAATTTTGGACAAAATTCTGGTGAAATTAATAAAAAAAATGGTGACAGATTAGACAGAACAGGGGACTGTACAAAGTGTATCAATTCTTGAAATACTATTCATGAGTGTGTGTTACCTGTACACTTATGCTACAAGCAAAGCAAAGATGTTGGGCAATGCAAATAATAAGAAAATGTTTGTCACAAAGTACACAGGGCAGCGCACCCTGCATATGCGCAGTGTGTTTTAGTTCTTTAAATACTTTTCATGAGTTGGGTTTAAGTTGCACATTTGCACTACTGAAAAATATTCTAAATTTAGAACAACACAAAAGACATGTGTGCCTTTAATTCCTAATAGTTTCCTTAGTCAGGCCAAAACAGGAGATTGCGCATATGCTTGCTGGAATGCTACATGCCCAAGTGGACCTTCAGAATAGCCAGTTTTGTAACACAGAAACATATAATCCCTTAACAGTTCCTTAGCAGTTCCTACCAGACCTACTGGTGAGGATAGATTTATGTCTATCCCATGCATGTTTAAATTCCCTCACTGTATCAGCATCCACTACTACTGCTGAGAGACTGTTCTATTTATCTGCTACTCTCTTAGTAAAGTAGAACTTCCTTGCATTACATCGAAGCCTATGACCCTCCAGTTTTAAACTATGACCTCTTGAGCCAAGATTGATCCTCCTTTGAAATAAGCTTTCCTCCTGTACTTTGTTAAATGGTTTCCATATTTAAATGTATCTGTTACATCTCCTGTATCTCTTCTTTTATCCAAGCTATACATTAAGATCTTAGTCTTTACTGATAATTTTTATCCTGCAAACCACTCGACATTTTTGTAGTCCTCCTCAGAACTCTCTCCAATGTGTATGCCTGGGAACTCTCTGGGTTTGACCCAGGGACTACGGGAGAAGTGGCGTTTCTCTTATTCTCACCCAGCACTCTGCTTGCTTCTTCCAACACTTTCTTGCATTGTCTGCTTATCTTTAAATCATCCCAAATAGTTACTACTATGTCCCCCTCTTCTGTTGTCACGGACAAAACAGTGCCCTCAATGCTATTTTCCACCTTGGAATTTTCACTTGTAATTATTACCGCAAAATCAGTGGTTTTGAGTTTCCCCCCTATAGGGTTCTTTTTTACTTTCAATAAGATCACAAGTTTAGTGGGTGGGGCCATCTTACAATCAAGGTTGTCTTATAATCAAGCAAATATGTTATTAAAAACATATTTGCAGAAGCTACTTCTAAGTGAAACTCCAGACAAATGTAAAAGGCGGAAACAGTTTCTGTGAATTTTTTTTGGCCCAGGCCATTTAGAAACTAAGTACTCCATATTCACCTTGGGGTTATTATTACACCTCCATCTACCCTGAATCTGTCATCAATATTATATGCCTCCTTCTTTCTCTACTCGGTGTCTTTCTAAATGAGCTAACCCTGAGACTGATATTGATATTCTATGTAGTAACTGAAATGGCTATAACAGGGGGCCTCAAGGTAACCTTGACACTTAATTGAGTCACATGCATTCAAACAGGGGAATCAACTAAACATAATGATAGTTATGGAGCAGTGTAGAATATGAAGGCATCTCCCATCACCCTAAGACTGGGGCAAAAATCCTGAGACTCAGGGTCAAACACCGAGTTCCCAGGTATGCCTCTTTCCAAGCTATTAGGTGTACACACTCCAGCCACTGTATGCTCTTTAAATTTTTATTCTGTTCCTTCTGCCAATGCATGGGGAGATTCTACAGAGTTGGCGGCTTCAAGTGATTTCTACACATATGTATGTTAGCCCTTTCTGAGCCATCACCCACCATGTGGGTGCTGGCAGCAGGAGATGCGTTTAGCCAAACACATATTTTGCAAGCCAAGTAACTGGAGGAAGGCACAATTTATTATGTGTAGTGTACAGGCCTTTCTTCTCAATCTTGTGCTGTTCTGTGATGCATGATTTTTCAAGAGTGTGTGTCACTTGGTTGCCGTTGTGGTGCAAAAATTAAATCCAAGCTCCAAGTTGTGGCATGCACCAACCCTATCTATAATAGTCACAAGTTTTATTGTTACATTTTTATTTTTCTAGATATAGATATGCCTTTTTTATTTTTCTTTCTTTGTAATTCTTTTTACTTCAAATAATAACCAACCAATTACTGCCCCATCCATTTGTTTGTATTACCCTTTCTAGGGCTGTCAGGAATGGATGCTTACCTTTTCCCATGCAAATAATCTGAGATTGGTTAAAAGTAGCATGGATAAAATTACTTTCTAATGCATAAACTTTCTTTATTTTGTTCTTTGAATATCAAGTTCAGTGATATTTAGGCCTACTAGGACAAGTTTCCCCACAGTGTGCCACTACTTAATGGGCTATTGATCCACCCATTTACACGATGCCAAGTGGCCACAGCCAGCAGTAAAAGATGCCATGAGCACCAGGGTATCATATCATATGACCATGCTTTAGTATTTTGGGATTTAAAACATAAAAGCTTGGTGTTTTGATCTGTGTAATGAAAGCTGTAGTGCATTTTTGGTATGGTGAGGTGATTTTTCTTTGTAACCTGAGAACTCAAAGATATGCCTCAGGTTTACCAGCAGAGGGCAACACGGCAATACATTTACACACATAATACTTGAACCAGCTAATGCCTTTGAACAAAGTTGGTACACAATGGTATGGTGGAAACTTTGAAACCTAGATTCTAAGGAGAATATCATGCTCCATTTTAAATAAAGGCCTTTCTAATGGTGGGCTTAACTATCCTAATTTATTAAATTTATATAAAATATGTATGTTTGGCCACTTTTTAGCTTGGGATGCTAAAAGGGACTCCGATTTAGATGGAAATGTCTTAATCTAGACCCACTCTTTTTCTATTGGACTAATCCAAACCGTACTAGAGAACCAATTATCACTAATATTTTGGACAATATGTTTAAAGAGAAAATTCTACATTAAAAGACTCGTGGACACTATCTACCCCCTTAGAAGTATTCTTATTCGTATTGATTAAATATATTGATTTAAGGACCTGTCATAGATATGGGATCATAAAAATAGCAGACTTTGTGACGAGGCATGACTTGCCCCAGACTGCCAAAAGTGGCAGGAACTGGGTAGCAGGTGGACAGGAGTAGGCAAAACATTGGTGGAAAGCAGGCATGGCCACACACAACCTCCTGTTCCTACAGAAACTAACCCGGAGACAAGGGGAAATTGGTCTTCCGTATGTGTGAATGTTATTGGTTATTTATCCTGTACTGAAGACATATATTTAAACTTGTAAGACTTCTACTTTTATAAAGTTCGCATGTTCTTACTAAAAACAAAAATAGTAAAGTTACACATTTTGGGATATTTCTTTTCTTTGTAATGTTTAAAAGTTTCATAATTAATTTTATAAAGGTTTAGGCTAGTAGGAACTGTGTTTTGAAACGGAGCTACCTGATTTACAAAAAAAAATAAATCAAAGAATTGACATTGACTATCTTATGATCACTGAATGTCAACAACCTACATACAAGTAAGAGTCTGGCAGAGGAAAGTTATTACAGAAGAAATTCCAGTGTAAACAGACAAACATTCAGGGATTACCATTTTTTGAGGGTCAGGGGGAGGACTTTTTTGTCTAAACAAAAGTAACCTATAAGTGTCTATTTTTGTCATGACAAATCAGTTTTCCTTGCAAAAATTGTGAGGGATAATTTTGCCTAATTAAAAAAATATCTCTGTGTATAGTTTTAGCATAACTCTTAAAATACATCCTTAACTCTTTAGGATGGTGACAGTGGCAGAAACCCGCATAATATGTCTTCACTTGTGGCAGGACTGTTGCACACCAGCGACGTCCAAATAGAGGCATTTTCATGCATGTGACCTTTCGAGGAGCCAACTACATGACTATTGCCAAGGCTATTTTTCACACTTTGGATTGAGAATCTGAGGGAAACGTGTTCATGCAGATATATACAAATTTAGGGTAATAAATAAATAAATAAAGATTAATTTGCCCTGTATAGTTTTTATGTGAAACACTGTGACAATTTTGTTTCTTCAATTTTTGTTATATATACATATGTATCCTGAAAACAATATAATTTGTGTGGTTAAACTAAATGAGAGAGGGGTTGAAAGAAAAAGTACTAAAAACCCTATAGTCTAAGTTCAGAAAAGGAAAATAGTCCTAGTCCTTAAAGGGTTAAACATAAAAGTACTAGGAATTGTTTTTGTAATATATATTTACAGTATAAAATGGTTAACTTTATAGCACACATTCATCCAATATGTTGGTTTAGTTTTTTTTTGCCTTGGATTATTCACTTGTATAAGCATACTCGTGACAAGTGCAGCAAAAGCAAATAGACATTTCTTGCGTAAGTTTAATTTTCATTTCCATTCCTTTTTATAGACTCTTTTTTATGGAGAAGTGTTTAATAACACAGAAGTCAACTGCCAGCATGCTTTTTGCATCAGCTGCCTTAGTGATTTTAATGGTATTTGTTCCTCATTTTGTAACAAACATGGATTTCCATTAGTTTATTCTGTGTTTTTTTAGACTTGAAGACTGGCTGCCCTTTGGTTGCCTGACAAGCCAAAGAATAGAGATTTACAGAGTATGACAAAAAAAGTATAGCCTTGCCTATGACTGTTGATATGAGTGGGTCATGTTATCCCTATCCAGCTGTTAAATGAAAACATGCGCCACTTTATTCTGCCTGTGACCTACCCCTTGAGACAAATATATTACAAGATAATGGAAATCCATGGGCCCCATGTTCTAGAAAGTCCAAAGGTAAAAAAATAATTCAATACTAATAATGCAATACCAGGCAATGATATAGCAGCTATATGCAGGGGTGGACTGACCCATTTGGCACTCAGTTGCGGATTGAGGGTGGGGGGGCACATCTGCCAGTTGTGTATCCGAAGGGGGAGGAGAGGGCCCCGGTGTGCGCCCTCCAAAGGTGGACTATACTGGACGGTGCAGGGCTGGTTAATGAGTTCATGAATCTTAAATCAAAGCCGGATCCCTTGATTTTAGGCCAGTTATCACCTGGTATTGCATAATTAGTAGTGCTGACTACTGATGCTGAGCTCTGGGATATGATGTCATATCTCAGCACTCAGCACTAAAGCAACTCTCAAGGAGGACAAGGAGGAAATCAGTAGGAGGGAGAAGACAAGCTGCAGGAAAGGAGGCAGGGACACAGGAGACATAGGAAGGCATTGTGAGAGTGTGAGAAAGCATGAGTTTGTGTGTAAGTGAGATGGTGTATATCTGGCTCAGTGTAGAGTTATGGGAGTTATGCTGTACCACTACCTGGCTCAGTATATAATGATGAGAGTTATGCTGTACCACCTTCTGCTTCAGCATATAGTGATGGGACTTATGCTGTTCTTTTGTCAATGTCTGTGTCAGTATATAGGTATGGAAAATAATATGTACCAAAATAACTGCCTGACTCATTATATAGTTATGGGAGTTATGCTGTATAACTGTGTCTGGCTCAGTATATTGTGATGGGAGTTATGCTTACTATTGTGTCTTGCTCAGTGTATAGTGATGGGAGTTATGTTGTACAATTGTTTGTTTATGGTTCAGTATACAGTGATGGGAGTTATGCTGCACAACGCTCAATTTCTGGCTTGTTATATGGTGATGGTACTTATGCTGTACCACCATCAATGTCTGCCTTGGTAAATAGTGATGGAAGTTATGCTTTATCACTGTCAATATCATAATCAGTATATAGTGATGGGAGTTCTGGTGTACAACCGTCAATGTCTTGCTTAGTATATAGTAATATGAGTTATGCTGTACCACTTTCAATGTCTAGCCCATATAGTGAACATGAATATAGCTTTCATGAGTCATTGATCAATTTGCAGAAATGGAGGCTCAAAGGCAGAGAATGTAACTCGATTTACCTTTGCAGAAAGAGTGGTCACTTTGGACCTATGTTTTCTTGGGTGATTCATTATAGAAAGCAGTTTTATCTGTTCAGTTAATCTTATTTAATTTATTAAATATATTTTACATTTTTTGTTTTTATAGTCTTTATTTTTATATATTAAAAATACATAATTACACAAATAAATAAAAAAACATGAAAACAATCTGTGGAAAATATACCTACTACTAGACATATGAGTCTCAAATTATAGTTCTCATAGTGAAAATTCCCCTCAGTTGACAAGACATAACAATAAATGACGAACCAAAGACATGGTAATAAAATTACACATGTGTGCACTGATGGATCTGGAGAGAAAATAAGATGATCCATAACTATTAGATGTTAGGGGAGCGGATTGTACAAATATAGAGACTAAGGTTGTTCTCTTCACTTTGTATAAACATAGATCCCACAGTTGTTTTTTTTTAAAGCGTTATTTAATATTCCATGATACTCCATTTTGATTTGAGATTTCAGTTTACTCTCGAAATGTGGCCAGATAAAATTCCTTCCTTGTTTCCATTCTCTAGCTATAATTATTTTTGCAGCTAGACAACTATGGATAGATCCATCTGCACCTGTCTGGAGGCAGAGTGGCACATAGGGG
>VKOC01040557.1:0-10070 GCA_009364415.1 Spea multiplicata | reverse complement strand
GGCCATTGGAACACAGGAGTGATGGGAGTGATAAAGAGCCTCTGTACGCCTAGAGATTGCATTAAATATCAGCCATTCCCAGCTACCGAAGTCATTTACAACATTAACCCCGTCTGTGCTGGATTTTTGATCCATTTCATATTATTTAATGGACAAAACTTCTTCCAAAAGCAAGGACATTTTTAAAAGTATAGAGCTAATCATACTGTCCAATATCTTTGAGAATCATTAAAAAGGATGAGAGATAAAAAGTTCCATCCCTTGCTGAGATGCGTACATTTCCATCCTTTACATGGCAGTCCGGTATACATTTGCGTTGAAGGAAATGCCCAACATCTCAGAATTTCTCGGGGGCAGCTTACTCAGAATTCTCATTCTTCTATGGAAACGGCATCGCATTAGAAACCTCAGTCCTGTAGTGAAGCAAAACCTACATGGGACATAAACCCGTCCTTAAAAAGTTTACACTTTACAGAAAAATGAAGTCATTTTTCACACACTTTTAATGTATAGAATGGTTATAATGTATATGCACATAAGGCCTAACAACATAACCATGAGGTGGCGTGCTTGTGGTAATTCTATAATAGAATTACCAGCAATATATTTGAATTGAAATTTGTCTGTTAAGAGGACCGATATCAATTGGGTGCTTGAACACGTTATAAAGGGCAAAACATAATATAATGTTTTTATACTACTGGATTCTGTGTGTTCTAGCTGTGTTATCGTAGCACAATATACCACTGAGTCCTTAACGTAGTGCCTTGTGGTAAATAGAATTGCTCAGCCTTACTCACCCAGCTGGACACTAACTGATATAAAAGTCTATGGAGAAACAGACTTTATTAGCATTGCCATGTATGCAGCATGATCTCCCACGGTAATAACTATCAGTCTGTGCAAAGAGGAGCTGGTTCACAAGGGCAAATCTTTGTGGACAATTCATCCCATGATTCTGAGGCTGCCGTAAGGTTGACTGGGTATCATGGGACATGCTCTTCCTAAAGATGTGCTACTCCTCTGAGACACTGACAGATATACAAGTATTGTTTGTCAGTGCTAAGACCTTAACAGTCAATGTTATGTCTCTAGAGTCCATAATGGATAGGTCTGTTTTCAGAGGTGAGCATGGGTACTCTGAGTGTAGCTCTTCTGTCCTTAACAGTCACATTCCCCTTTGGTTGATCATCCAAGTATATGTAAAAGCAGGAAACCCAAGCCCAAGCAATAAAAAGTACAAATCCACTCCTAATATCAGTAAAATTGTGAAATAAATTTTAAGATACCTATATATGCTCTATTTGATAACCTTATCCTGGGGTTATCTTGGGGCGATATGTAACCAAGGATCTAATAAGTACATTTAAAAAATGCCAAAACATGACCAAAACTATGTGGGCACACCTAATTATTGAGGATAAGTGTTTCAGCCGCATCTATTGGTGACAGGTATATATAATGAAGCACATAGGCAGCCATCACCATTGACAAAAAAGGCAGTAGAACGTGTCACACTACACAACTGTAAATGTGGCACTGTCATAGGATCCTTATTTTGCCACAAGTCAGTTCAGAAAATGTCTGCCCTACTAGACCTAGTCCAGGTAACTAAGTGCTATTGTGAGTTGGAAGCATGTAGGAGAAACAATGGCTCAGCCACTAAGAGGTAGGCTCCAGCGTGACTGTATTCCTGTGCATATAGCAAGGTTCATAAAGACATTGTTTGATGAATTTGGTGTGGAGGAACTTGAATGGCCTATACAGCCATGACCTTAGCCCCACCAAACACCTTTGGGATGAATTGGAACGGCAATTGCGAGCCAAGCCTTCACGTCCAACATCAATGCCTCACCTCACAAATGCTCTTTTGGCTTTTGACGCACTCCAAAATCTTGTGGAAAATAGACTAATACATTTAAATTGTATTCATTACATACATTATTGTTTTGAATCATTTGATGGGTTATGTAAATAGCTATCAGCAGTTTTGCAAACTGACAAACCTTCCCGGAGGCCCTACCCAATCCACCCTTCTATCTATACCCATTGATAGGAAAGTCAGCTCTATCCATTTTTAATGATGGGATACATGGGGTAAGGTGGCAATTAAGGTGACCATGTGTCTACATTTTAGTGTCTAAATCAAAGGTGTCCAAATTTAGGGACTGTGTAATGCCCCAGAAAAAATTGCATTTGGATTCCCAGGTTCAGTAAGTTGCTCTGTGATAGTAGTAAACCTTTAGGCATCAGTCTACCCGATTCCTTTGTTAAAGGCTTATTGAGGCAAAACATTAGGGGGATCTATTACTGGGTGTCTGACTGCTGGCCTTGTAATATTTGGTAAGTAATTTTGTATATTCTGTGTATTTTGCACTGTGGTGTTATTGCATTCAGTTTGTACAATTATACATATTTTTTACATGCACCTTTGTTGTCCATGCAGTTTTTATTAGTGGTTGCCTTATACCATTTATAACAATGGAGGTGACCTGATATTCGACGAGAATATACATTTTGGAATAGCTACATTTAATGATACAACTGCATTCATTGCTTAGTTGGATTATTGCACCCCTGGGTCTTTGGCACTTTGGGAGGTTTTGCGTCCAGAAAAAGGAGTAAACACACAAGAAATGCAGATAAACCAGAGAACCATTTTAGTGGGCAAATTTGTTAACAGAGATCTTGACAAAGGCCAATCTAAATGTGTCTTTTTGTAGGTACTTTGTAAGTCTTAAAAGGTGATATTTGATAAGATGTGTTTGATACAAAAATACCCCAGTAAATAAAAAAAAACTAATCTTAATTGCAATATTGCTCAACCACCATAGATGTGCCCTTTTTTAAATGCTTGCTGTATTTATACATCACTAACATCACCATCTTAACTAAGTAGAACAAGTCTCATTCCATCGTGCTATTCCCTAGTATTCCATAAATTGGTAATTATGGTTGACACTTCTATGTGAAAACCCAGAGAATTTAAAACCGAAGGGTATTAAAGTGTAAACAAAAAATGATGCAACTCTCAACCTCAATTAAAAGGTCCACCACCTTTTTAGTAACTTACAACTTGCCGCTCATTCACACAGTGCCTGGATATACATCTCAATGAGTCTATCCAGAGGCCACAGAGGTCACACCCTACCCTGAATAATCAATTTAGGTTAAGGATGGGACCAGCTCAAGGCATGCAAATCAATTCCTTTTCACTTAGCATGATTTAAAGTATTGATTTTTGTGAATAATTAAAAGGTACCTTCATATTTTCCAACTGGAAGGTAATGTCTCATGTCTCAGTATTTAATACTATATATTTATTGTTGTACTATAGCACAAGGAGCACAAAATTAATATTTACAAAGTAATTCTGTTTACATACGAGGAAAACCTTATGTCTTAATGTCAAATCTACAGAAGGCCTGCTTTATAGAGGTCGATGTGATCTATGCCAGTTATTAAAAAAGACACTCCAGCCACCAAACCAATTTTAATGCATTTGATTGCTGCATGGTCTCTTTAAATTTGTTTGATGTGAATTTTGCAATGCATGTGAAGATTCTGCAGAATGCCTCCAAATGCATTTGCCCTTCCTCAGCTCCCCGTACTATATTCTGCGCACATCTCTATTTTCGGGGTGTCAGCAAGGTCTCTTACCTCTGCAGATGGAGTACAGGAGCAGTATAGGAGCACAAGGAATAACGTGTACCATAGACCAGGGTTGTACGTATAGTATTTGGCAACTGGGGCAAAACCTGTATGTGCCCCTTCCCCCACATTAAAATGTAAATAAATCCACAAACAAGAAAATATAAGTTGCAAATATGTAAACTGTATGTCAACGTGAAAAAATATATAACAAATACATTAAATAAGTTTAAATAAAATGTACTAAACAGATAAGGTTCAGCATAACTCCTATCACTGTACACTGAGCCAGACACTGAGGGTGGTACAGCTTAACTGCTATTACTATATACTGAGCCAGAAGTTGACGTGGGAAGCCTCTACCATTTCAATATCTGGTTAGTATATAGTGATGCGGGTTATGATATGAATAATTTAACTGTCTCATTGTAACAGCGCAATGGAATCCGCTGGTGCTATACAAATGTAGTGTCTGGCTCAGTATATTGTGATGCCAGCCCGCAAAGCAAGTGAGCAAGATCAGAGGTTTGTACTAACAGACCTCCCCCTCCCTTCATTGATTTTAAGACAGTTCATTGATCTCTCCAACCAAGCCCCAAGCCTGCTCCTGTAGCGGTGGACAGTATAGTCCATCACTGCAAGGGTTCACATCCAATGCCATCCTGGTGGCACCCCCCCTGATTAGTGGCACCCTGGGTGGACTGATGACCCTACCCCTCCCCAGGTATACCACTGCCACAAACTAAATATTATTCTCTATCTTCTACCAACTTAGAAGGAAGTCTCAGAGGGTACAGTGTGGACCACAGCGCCACTGACAACTGGACTCCAATGATTAGGTTTACTAACCAACAAGGAGTGTGTAAAACACGCTGTATATTCAAAATTATTGTCAGACTGTTTTGTAAGCTAGGCATTGAGCATCAATCTTGCAAAAAAAAATTGCATATATGCAAATCACATATATAGTTATATAGGCTGAAAAAAGACATGCGTCCATCAAGTTCCGCCTTTCCTATAGCTGTTAATTTGTTGCGGTTGATTTAAAAGAAGGCAAAAAAAGAAAAGTGGTAAGTAAATATACAGTGGCATTTCAGAATTTGTCTCAGGTCTCACAGCTGTGTCTGGGAATTTGAAATATGTCCAACTTTACACAGATACGAGATTAACTTCGATAAGAGTTCATGTGCTAGTTTGGACAAAATTATATCAGCATTACATTAATTCTGATGCCATGGGGGATGTCAGTCAACTGTAGAGGTTTCCTTAGATACTGTCTAGAAAACTCTAACCTTCAATTTATATGTGTAGGTAACAGTTATTGTAGTTATTTTTTAGTCCCCCGAGGACTTACACAGATGGACATGACAGCAGTTTGCTCCCATATGACAGTTCAGGATTGTCACATCTGGGGTCCAAGTGGCTGCTACCAACCCGTGTAAATTGAACACATCAACAGCATGTCATTACTATGCCGGCTGAGGCTAGAGACTTCAGATTAGAAACAGAAAGGGCCTTCACATTATCCCAGTGATAAACTGGGAGAAAATGGTTACTCTACCAGATAGTGTAACCATCATCGTCACAAAGTTTAGTAACTAAATATACTTTAACTACTTGGAGATTAGCATTTTTGTTCAGGGTAACATATTTATAAAGGCTTTTGTTGAATGCTCTTTATCCTAAAATATAACTGGGACTTGACGGTCGACAGGTGGCGGCCAATTGTAAAGTAATTTTGTGGTCTTTGTTAGGACAGGAGGTTCCTGAGCACACAGGGTGTATTATGCAAGTAGCATATTGATTTTGAATGTCTTTGTTTTAAAACATGTCAAATAGAAATAAATTTTTATAGACCATTCTGTAATTGAGTAATATGATGTAATTGGTAAGGGATCTGAATACACCTGCAAGGCAGTTTTAAGCCCAGTTGGCACGTTCAACCCGCCAATTTCAATATTTTTAGGGATGCTGAAGTGGCTGACGCAATACATCTTGCAATGACCTGCTAGATGCCAGTTCCTTACTGATATCCCATACAACAGGCTCCCCTTACACAAACCGCAGGTTAAACAGGCTTTTGTTTAGATTGTGTCTGTTGACGGTGCACTTATAAGGACAGATACCTTCAAGAAGTTATTTTAATGGTTAAATAAGATGGCATATAACCTTCATGAAAGGTGGTGGATGAGACAAGCACCTGCTTCCTTGCAGCTAGGACTGTCCTATGACTGCGTTAACATATCATAGGAACAGTTATGCTATGGTATTCACCATGATTTAGCGCCTCAACCTCCTGTCGCCCAGAAGTGTTTCTATACCTATTGTACAGCGCTACGGCATTTGATGGCACTATTTAAAATAAGTATGTAGTAATCCCAATACAGCATAACTGGGGAGAAATAAGTAATGTTGCCACACACCCACTTCTGCAAGATTAATTGCATGCTATAAAGTTCTGAAGCTTACAGCTGGACATTAATTGAGCACCTTCAGAACACAGCTGACCCAAAACTGGAATCGTTACATCTAAAATACAAGTGGAAATTTAACCCACGGTTAACTTAGCACACAGCAAATTTAAACATGCTTGCTAGACTTAATCTGCTGTCTTTTTTTAGCAGACTCAAGCCTTTGGCACAAAGACTTGAACTAAGGAGCTCAAGTATGAAAATTCTCCTTAAATTGCTTATTTGACCCAAAAATTGGAGAGCTGAATTTTTAAGCATTTAAAGGGTGGTATTCCGAAGATAGAAGGCCAAGACTTATACGTGATATTCACATTCACCAAAATTTTTAAACAATTTATGGCATGGATTTTTTAAAAATGTATGTTAACTAGATGCTAAGTCAACACACACGTTTGTATTAATTATAATACTACAATCTGAACTTAAATTGGACACAGCTAATCCCCATGTAAACACCCTTAAGAAACATCTCAACAGGAATGCCTAAAAGCTTTCACATCTCTGCAACTCAATCACATTAAAACTCCTTTCCTGCTCTCACCAAATAAAAGCCACCAGGGCCGAGTCATATCAATTCATAACTATGCATACCATAAAGAAGTGCCACATTGCGGGAAGGAGTGACCCTGCTTGCCTTTAGACTACGCCTCAATGGAATAGCGCCATCTGGTGTCCCTGAAAACATAGGTGAAAAACGTCCATATGGCTCAAGCATTTAGCGAACAATATCCTTCCTGTGCTCTAGAGGGCGCACCTGCCGCAGTACGTTCTATCCACTATGGCAACTCGTTGATGATTGGGTTTTATAAACTTGCTGATGTTCATATGTCAGGTTTTATTGCGGGAGAAAGTGAGATAGAGTGTAGATGTGTGATAGGCTATTATAGTTGTTCAGAGGGATTTTAGTAAACCCTAAGCTCGTTTCTAGTGTAGTGTTTGCTCAGTGAACGCTAAATATATTATTCTGTGCAAGTGCATATGGCAATGGCTGTAGTAGTTTGAGCTGAGCTGAGTTGAGATGTTAGTAGGACTTGTAGTAGACAACATTATAGAAATTTGGTGGATGCTTTTAGTTTAGTAGAGGCAGTTTCAGTATATTCAGGAAAATGAAGAGGTAGAGATTGAGGCTTATTCCTTAGAATTCTTACTACTATAATTCAGGAAAGCCTTTTGCTCACTGTTGGACAGTTTTCCTTATACAAAGATGTAAAGCTGCACCTAAATATAAGCATGCTTTAATGGAAACAAACTTTAGAAAATAAAACCAGCTTCTAATATTCAGTTTTGTCACAGGAGCTGAGTTAGATGTAATATAAACTTGTGAGCAAGAGCGCAATTTAGTACCAATCTTAACAGTTGCTATCTCTGTATGATGAGTTGGAAATGGCAGTGAAACCAATCCAGGGGTTCTAATGTGGAATCTGTTAAAGGGTTAAATGGAAACATGGGTTAGGCTTTCTAACAACTTTGACCCTTTAACCCCTTTGTGACTGAGTTATTTTGGTACTATTTTGATCATATCTAATTTACTTTTAAAATGTGGTGGAAGTGGTTTTTGTCTTTTTTGATGAAATCTAATAAAAAAAACACTGCTAGATTCTCAAATTTGTTCTGTGTTTAGAAATACCTAGCCAACTCATGTTTGAAAAGTAGACACCCCAGGGTGTCGCTGGTGTGTTAACTCTTTCCATGCAGTAATCCTACCACTAGTTTGCGGTAGTGATTCTTCCATGCACATTGTGTTTCAGGCTTGAATTTACAGCCCCTGGTATATATCAACACCAAACAATGTGTCACGCCTAACTATGGGATTACTAGGCACATAAGGTGTGAGTGTGCAAGGGTTAATTATACCAACCCTTTAGTCACTCACTTAACCCATAAACACAAACCCACACCAGACTGGTAATATGCTGCCACCACTAAGTTAAGGTGGCAGCTGTGGATGCCTGGTACCACACTGAAACAATCAAAAATGTATCAAATTAAGTAAAACAAGTAACTGAAGGTAGAGTTCGGTTAGAGCACAGACTGGTTTAATCTGACCTGATGTCAGTTCTGTACAAAAATATGAACAAAGGTAATAGTTTAGACACACAGTATATAATAGTTTGTAAAAATAAAACCAGGAGAAACACAAACCTAATTATACAAAACAAATTCATGGCCTGTGCAGGAAACAATGTCCTTGTTTAATCTGAGGATTTTCAGTGATGTTCCAAATCCATAGAAAGTTTCAGAAGAGAGTACCGTATTAGACGTTCTCAGATATTCACTGGTATTCCAAAAGGTCAATTTTATTCCCTGGTGAGATGTTCTGCTCCTCCAATGTCAGATGTCCCAGGCCTAGCCCTTGGTATCACACACCCCCATATACTCTTAATATATATCTGTTAAGATTGATCTCATTGTGTTCTCAAGATGACCCAAACTCTAAATTCCATACCATAAGGCACCACCAATGGTCACTGAGGCTGAACCTGAATTCATTTATGGCAGGGCTCTGGTATGTATAAGGTGTAGGTCAGTCTGAGTGGCTTAATAGAGCAGGTTGTTGGCTGTTAAACACATCTGGCTAGGTTAACCCTTCCAATGCCAAATCCCTGTTAGCCCAACACAGGCACACCCTAAAGTGTCCAACAGCTGGGTACAGTGATACCTTCCATACATTTGGTGGGTTGTTTGGGGACTGGGAGGCATGCATTTTGATGTAGCGCCATTAAGAGATCTTTCAGTCACAGAATAGACAAAGGACACTTATCATTGCAAATAAATGGTAGTCAAATTGTAGGCTCATAAAATGGTGCAGGAAAAAGAGAATCTGGATCAGTAAATGTAAATAAAAAAAAAAAGGCTGGGGCAGGAATAAAACAGTTTTGTATCTTAAATGAGTAATCTGGACAGTAGAACATGTTTGTTTGGGCCCCCAAATTCTGGCGGGTCATATCTGCTTGTCCAAAGAATCCGGGTAGCAGCACAGCTACTGCTGGGCATAAAGCTTAGATTGTGAGAATGTCCCCCAAGAAATAACTCCCAAAAAGCTGCTCTAAGTGCAAGGAGGAAATCTGTTACAGCAATGTTGGATACCATGAATTGCAGTAGAAATATGGTTGTGACGATGTGGTTATTTTGATTCTGTTTGCCTTTGTCATCTTGAGCCAATTCTACCATTCTCCTCTTGACCTCAATAGGCATTTTTCATCCACACAACAGAGATTCTTACCAAGTAAGGACAATAAAGGTAATGTAATCACGGAGGTGGTGTTATCTACTACATTAGTTGCATTCAAAGAGGTGCCGGATATATGTATACATATATTTTTTTTGAAAGGCATGACATACAGGGTTATAAATACAATAAACATTTTAGAGCTTTTTGATGCGTTTTGGAGTCTAGAAGGAATTCCCCCCCTGATGTTAGAATTCGGAGTAGCTTAATTGGGTGTTTATTTGCATCAAGTGTATGGTTGAACTTGATGGACTTCCACTCAGTTTTTTTTTTGGACCATTCTCTGCAAACCCTAGAGATGGTTGTGCATGAAAATCCTAGTAGATCAGCAGTTTCTGAAATACTCAGACCAGCCCATCTGGCACCAACAACCACGCCACGTTCAAAGTCACTGAAGTCTTTTCTTCCCCGTTCTGATGCTTGGTTTGAACATCAGCTTAAATGCATTGAGTTCCTACCATGTAATAAAAAGGAATTAAACTGGTGTGTGTAATAAAGTGGCTAGTGAGATTTTATATATATATATATAAAATACATACACTCCCTTTTGCATCCTGCAGACCAATATTATACAAGTCTAGCTGTATAATCAGCAAACCTACAGAAACCCACTCCTGGTAATACATTCAGGTAATGAAAACCCAGTGACTGCTAAATGGCACCAACTACAAATAAATATACACCACCTCCACCAGTCAACCACCATAGCCAAATCTCTG
>VKOC01040549.1:0-14219 GCA_009364415.1 Spea multiplicata | reverse complement strand
CTCTAACTCCCTAACCCCCCCTTCTCAGGATCTCGCCGCCGCCCCGGTCACTTACCTTAAACTCCTGTGTTGGAAGCGTGAGGCGTTTGTCTCGGGTGCCGGCGCTTCACTGCTGAGCGCCGGCGTCTGACGTCATATGCCGGCGCCCAGCGTAAAGCGCCGGCACCCGAGACAAACGCTTCCAACACAGGAGTTTAAGGTAAGTGACCGGGGCGGGGGGGACACCGGACTCATTGGTGAGTCACCAGGACACTCTTTGCGGGCCGGTCCGAGCTATTCAGCGGGCCGGATGTGGCCCGCGGGCCGTGCTTTGCCCAGGTCTGCTCTAGTATGTCAAACAAATAAACATTGGCAGATCTGTTATTCGTTCCTCTTAAGGAGCACAGAACCATTTCAGAATCTGTTAAAACATCCTATCATTGCCCAATTTTCTGTTATATTACAATTAAGTCCTTGCAAAACAAAGGAATGTGAGTGAGGCAAAATTTTGCTTGAATTTAGGATTATTGCTGGGAAGAATTTGGACATTCAACAGTAGTAGAATTGGCGTGCTGCAATTAGTTGCAAAAATGTCAACTTCAGAGTTGATGGAATAGCGCCTTTAAAATGTTTCTTGTTTTTTTCTTAAATGTCATCATGATATTCTTATTATTTGGTTTTATAAGCTCTCAAGTCACAGCTTTGAGTAAGACTTATGGAATACTTATTATAGTAAATGGATCTCACAGAAACAGCTATCACTTCAGTTTGTAAATTCCAGCAGGTACAATGGTACTTGGAATAATGAAACCAACATTATAATGGCAACAAAGACCAACGGTCCAGAAAAAACAGCAGAGCCCGAACCAAGAGACAACACAATGTTATTCACAGGCAGAAAGCTAAGTCCTCTAGAAGTCAGGCGTCAATATGGTGATTAGAAGAATTAGAAGCTGTGTAACTAGGAATAAGACCCATCTACCGAGCACAGCCTTTCAAGCTTCATTTGTTAAGTTAACATCTTATATTAATGCTCCAGATACTGGTGCCTTCTTATTTAATTTTTGTGAACAGAGAACAAGTTTACTAACATAAATATCCTAGCGTTCTACATACATTAGTTAGATACTGAGAGCTAATCAGTGCTTCTGATCCACCATTATCTCATTATCTTCTACAAAAGCAAGACCAACACACAATCTTTCCTGTGAAGCCCACAACTGTCTTGCTTTCAAGCTTTGTATTCAACAGTGGTCAATGGTTTCTCTCTGTTTTTTGTCAACTTCAAAAGACCACCAAAATACAAGCTTCCTTGATTTCCTCAGCCAAAAAAATGTCATCTCGATCAAAACTTTCCCTTAGAACAGATTAGTTTGTGTTTGATTTCTTTATCTCACTCGTTCTCTCTACTGTTTGCTGTGATGGGTTTTAGAGATTTGTTCTGTAGGCTAGTTCTGTATGATTAAATAAAAGCCTAGTTACATTCTTCCACCATGTGCGTAATATTTGTCTGTCGTTGTTAGTCATTATTTCCAAAATCCCAAACTTGTGTCAAGTTACATCCTCTTCAGATTTCATTCTTCAGTTGGAAGTGCTAAACAAACATACTAGGCTGTTGCTAATTAATTTCGGACAACTTCAGAAGCTTCTGAGAAGATTTGTATTTTCTGTAGTTTTAGCTATTAACAAAGCAAAAAAGACTCCCTTTCATCTCTCAATCGCTTCGATATGTATTTGGTTTCTCTTTTATAAATAAGCTCTAGAGTCCTGCAGCCTTGTTGACATTCTGACTGTACTATACAATTTTAGCAAATTGTATTTTTCCAGCAGAAGACTCCCACTACTAGTCTGCTATATTTTAATGAAATTCATAGCGATTCAACCAGGTTATCCAACCAAGCAAAATTTACAAAAAAAAAAGTCCATATCAATAGTTGGTCAGGTTTCTATTTTGGGAATGCCGATCCCATGTTACGTTCTATAAAATTGAAATTTGATGTTTCAAATGTTTGCCTCATATGTTCTCCATGTATTTGAATATTAATATGAAAGTCAACATTGGCTAGATGAAAGCAGATCCATGGCTGGGGAGAGGTGAGTGAAGTTACCATCTCGCAATTTCCTATAAGTCTTCTTTAACTCAGTAGGTACGTTTTGGGGTCTTGCAGCAGGTAGGATATCTGCTATCAATTCATTTTTATCTAAGTGGATAATATAACCTAGGACTAGTCGAATATGCCATTGTTAATTATTAGCAATAAAAAGTCATCTGACATAAAATATTATATGTAAAATGAATGATATTGAGGCTAGGTGCTCTGTCCAGAGTGGACCCTAATGCAGGTGCACACATGTAGGTGATGAACTAGATGGAGGACTTGGGGAGCCTTTCTTCGTGTCTGTTCTCAAAAGCTGCACATTGGTCCAGATCTATGTACAATCACAGAACTGTTTTCAGAAGACTTGGTTCCAGAATGTCCTAATTTAATGGCAAATATAATGGAACATACTGTATACACACTGACAAAAACTTTTACTGATGATACCAGGAACCTAAGAAGACCATGCACTCATTTTCTCTTCTTATAATAAAGAACTAGCCTTAAGTTAATAAATATTAACCTTTTCCTGAACCTAAACACCGTGTATCTTCCTGGTAAATGTTGTTGGCATCATGTTAATGACACAGCTCTTGATTTTTCTGCACCTAGGCTGGACAGAGCACATGGAGTATGTTGTCTGCCAGAATGTTTTGGTACACTTTAAAACTGGAACTTGATGAATGTTGCCAGCCCTCCCTGCTCCACATGTTGCATGATATTATCACACAATACAAACGGAATCCAAATATTTTACATATTCTTAAAGTGCAAAATAATCTTAGAATTCCGTTGACGTTGAGTAACCAGACAAGTTTGCATTGTGTAACAGATGAATATGTATCCAGCAGGAACACCGCACAGGTACACAAGGTCTTTTCTGTAAACGTAAATTAGAGACTAGCTTGGATTAACGGCGCAAACCTCTGTGAAAACATCTATTAAGGTCGCCTGGCAAACAAAAGGTTCAGGTGGCACTAGGAAGGATTAGCAGGGAAATGTAACCGCAGAGTATCCACTTTCATGACACTATATATCTAAACACTGCTTTCATTTAAATAGACATCCTACCATGGAGGTCCATTTATCAATTACTACAAGTACATTAGGTACAGCCTGGGAAAAGCAGACAATGGGGGCAAGGCATGTAATATTTTGTCTTTCATAAAGGAAGAACAACATACACTCTTTAAGACCAATTTGACATTAGCTGTTTTTATACCAGACGGGACTGACCATTTGGCAATGGTCAGCCCCGTCTGGTAAATGCCCAATGGGCTTGTGCCAATGGTACCTTTAACACCTCTTGTTTCTGCAGATCTGGCTAGTTAGCAAATTGTCATGGGCTACATACATGCAGCTACACACTAGCGAAGAAGGTGGCACATAATTACACAATTACACATAATTTGACCTTCGTGCCCTGGGTTTTTTTTATTTTAATCCCCAGTCCGGCCATTTTATACACATATGTTAATACTGTTTGTTCGTTCTCACAAATAGTTACTACGTCTCAGAAACATAGAAACATTTTTCGCGCTGCTAAATGATACTTTATTGACCATAAATCAAAATCTGTAAATTAAGAGACTCCTAAAATCTTTATTTTATCAAACGTTATTTTATCAAATGTAATTTTATTAATGGTGACAATCTCAACATTTCAGAAATACGCAACAAAGCATAGTAGGCTCATGCAAAATCTGGTGCTTAAAGGGACAATTCATGGACCACCAATGAAAAAAGAAGGTCCATTAAAGTACTCTTACTACCATTCTTCTAAAAAAGAGCTAGAGCTGGAGCGGACTGGAGGTAGGTATATCAAATGCAATTAGATTCCTTCACGCTATATAGCTGGGTATGGTGAAAAGTCCATGAAGGACTCTTCAGAATTCCTCCAGGTATTTGCAAGGGGGTCACCATGAAAATGTAAAGGTCTCACTCAGATATCATATTCATGCATAGGATGGCTAGAGTGTCCCTTTAGATTCATGCTAGAAGCAAACTGAACTTTCATTACGAACATACATTTTAAAACTGGCCACACAAAATCATGGGGCTACCTAACAATTAGGTACAGAGACCCCGTGGACGTAGGTTTTGCATTTTAGATATAAATGGCTGTGTCTCAAAACATGTCACTGTAGATGTGTGAAGAATCTGATACTCACTGATATATGGAGCAAATAAATACAATGTGCCAGCAATAATAATACCAAGCATATTTATTCTGTATACTGTATTAGTATACAGTATACAGTATAAATATATACATAAAATACTTTGAATTAGTAGATGACATTAATGCCAGCCTCAAAGCCCTAAGAGCTTGTTGACCCGCTGCCCAAACAGACAGGTCTACGTTAAACCCAGGGTACGTAACTGATACATGAGGCTGTAATTTCTATTTATATTGTGAGTACAATGTAATGCGTGACTTTATCCAGAATATTGCTATGTCATTCAATATGTATCACTTTATAATCTTTTTGTAGCTTATCAATTGTATTTGACACTTTCCCTGGAATAATAAATAGAGGCTGACATTTAATATTTAGAAATACTTATATTTGTAAGGAATTTTAGATTGTTACCATAACAACCACAACCAAGGTTTATTCTGGCCAATGAAAAAGAAAAATTAGAATTACATGGGTGGAAAATTGCAGCACTCGAACATACATTTTTTGAGAAGGATTGCATTGTCTTGTCCTATGTGTCAGTGGTCCAATAAATAGTCCATTGACGTCCAACTCCCCATCCTCACTCACTCACCGAATTTAGTGGTCTCCAAATAAATACAATCTGCTGTAGTTGGAACTTTAGGGCTATCTTGAAATGAATGTTGAGGTTCATTTCGGGTCTAGTACTTTATGTGCTCTATACATGTTTAACTTTTGACATCAGTATTTTACTTGTCCAAGTTAATTTAACCTGGGTTTTTCTAAACAACTTAAGTGAAAACTGAAGCGGCCCCAGTGTGTTTTACTTACCACAGCTTCCATTGATAGCGATGGGACATGGCAGGTATGGGCTTGCAACAGCATTTATATATAATAAATGTCTACATTGATTTTCCAAAACTACTGTTTTGGGAAATGTGTTCCAAAATAAAGAAAAAAATTATGTTTCCCACGGATTTATAGGAAATGGCTTAATATAAAAAGTATATTGGTGATATATACCTTTTCATTTTTGAACATACTAAATTCATATGACAAATCAAATGCACGGGGGTATTCTATTTTGGTTAATAAAAAGCTTAATTGTCATTCTATGATAATGGATGGTGTGTTTGGGCGTTTGTTATACAGCCAAGAAGAAAATGTTAAACCCTTCTTTGTGACTCCCATATTCCTACTAATCTTTTTTTCCTCTTGGTTTAGCACCATGCCAAAATGCTGTTTTATCAAATTTAACCTTTTGAGCTTTGTACCAGATTATGCAGCCGTTTGCTAAGATACTAAGATAGTAGTGGGTAAGTAAATTCTTTGATGGTCTGAGTGGCAATCACTTGTCTGAAACATAAATGTTTAAACAGTAACAAAATATTGGGTGTTTTCTGCAATCCTGTATTATGTCTGTGTTTTGTCTCTTTTTGGGCCATCAATATTAGGGAATGATAGTATATGTCGACAATGGGTGCATGACTGACCTGGGTAGTTATATTGATTGATCGCTAGGCTTGGATAGTTTCCCTAGGCTTTTTGAGACTTCTTATGGAACTCTGTGGTCTCTCAATAACTATTTATATAACTAAGTAAGGTATTTAGAATGAGAATGTATGTTTAAGCCCCAAAGAGGGACTGTTCTTAGTAATTAGGGACAGTTGTTAGGTATGTGTTATCTATACTTGATACTTTTCCCCAGGTCTAATCCAATTTTTTTAAATACTGATTATTTATTTGCACATATACTATTCTCCAGGAAGACAAGTAGTCAATTTCATTAGAATTCTTTCATCAAACCTTTCTCCTCTGATTTTCTATACAAGCCTCATTTAGGAGAATGATGGGTTACATATTTTGTACTACATACTTTCTAAAAAATAATAACCCTATTTAAAACATTTTCTTTACCCCGCTACCATTTCTTGAGCCACATTTAGTTGAAAAGAAAATACATCTGTTCTGTTATTTCAAATAGACCTAAAAATAATTAAATTCTATCTCTGCAACTTCCATTTTTTTCTCAATAACCACTGTATGTAGACCAAAAAGGCACATAAACATGATTTGCTATGCTGGATTATAAACTAATATATTTTCCCTTGAAGCTCTGAAATCCTACAGTATGACCCTTTGTTCCCTTTTTTTCAGAGCCAAGTAGGGCTGATCTGAATTTTAAGTGGCAGGGCATGTTTTCAACCTTTTAATGTGTGTGATTTGCCAGCGTTATTAAAATACGGCGGAGCAGCTAGTGAACGTTATCAATAAAATTAGGATTAAACAAGAGACACGTTCTAGCTGCCAAATGAAAGTGCGCTGAGGATAATACTTCCATTTAATGTTTAAGATTTTCAAAAACATATTCGCCATATAAACAAGATCTCTAAAAATCTATACTTTATGAAGATAGTGTCTCCAAGGCACAAAGTATTGCCTTTCATCTCCCCAGTTACATTTTCACATGGTTCAAAAAATACCTCCATTGGGTCGTGGGTTTTCACTGTATTCAGACACATCTCTAAAAATAAAAAATAATATATTCATATATTACACATATGGAGGCTTTACAGTTAAATGGATTGGGGAATCGTTTCTATTTTTTTTTTTTTTTTTTTTACTAGCCGTTGTTTCCCTAGATATGAGCTCTGTACTTTATTTAATAATAGAAATATAGATATTTGAGCACAAATCCAACACCAGTTTTAATTGAATCATTGGAGGTCAAAGAATAGTTCACTCAAGGACAATATGGGGTTGTCTACTGTAAGTATGGTCAAAACATGCATTCCGCTTCTTTTAATAATAAATAATAGGTGCCAGTGGTTTTTTCTACAATACTTCAGACTCAATCCCATAATGCACTTCATACAACGAAATAAAATGTGTTTTGTCCCCTGAGCGGGTTGAAACGGTGCCAGACGTTTGGAATAAAATTGCACTCATTTATCCTATTTCTGAGCGTTTTTCGAATTTGTTTAAACATTTATGGGGATTTGGTGGAGTCTTCATTATTGGTGCGGACTGCCCTTTTTGCCTACTGTACTGATTACGGGATGTCCCAGGCAGTCCAGGAGATGTGGCCACCTTAACACTTATAACCTTAGTAGTCTACGGCAAAGATTTTTATCTTTATGAAAACAATCACTTATTTGGTCTTTAAGATATTCAGAATTATCACTTCTCTTTTTGAGACCTGTGAAAGAGAAAAAGCTTGGTCTGCTGGCCATAAAGTCCAGTGTGTTGTTTGAAGTCCGAGGTGCTTCCAGAGAAATTTAGCCAAAAGGGTAATGAAAGCTTTTGGCTATGTATTTGCAATTAGGGGTAGAATAAGGGAAACCTGATGGTTTCAATAAGATTCATTTGCAGAGTTTCACCTAATGTTAAATGAACTAGCTAGGCAAGCAACTTCTCCGGGCGCCAAACAGAATTATTCAAACCACAGATGAGATCTAAACCAATCCTGGATTGAGCTCTGCGGAACCTGCTGTTCTCCACGAATCTGTATTCTTTTTGGCAAACGACTTGTTCCATTGTTGAATGGGATCAGGGTCATATAATGCAATTCTGAAAGGGAACACCCTACATTTTTTGTTCCAGTTCCTATAGTGTAATCCAATAATAACAGGGTATATTGGAGTAATTATCTCCATGCAAATTGAAATGAGCAATCAAACACTGCAAATAAATATTACTGTTGTATACACAACAATAACCAGCCGAGGTGAGGATTACCCATTAGTGGCTGGTTGGGAGAATAAAAGGACACGTTTAATCCATTACTTGATTATTTGTTTAGATAACCAAGAGATTCTTAACCTAGATTAGGGGATACAGACGTTGGGAATGCATTTGGACCCAATCAGTCAACCACGAGCTAATTTCTGTGATGGCTTTTCAAGTTCTTTAATATGATCTCTTATACATGCTGCTTATTAGGCAGTATAAAGAAACCTGCAGTTTATCTATTCCTGTCTAGCGACCTCTAATTTACCATCTAATGTGAACTACAACACCTTGCTGACTGGGTGGGTCTGATTCGTAGTGTAGCCCAGATTAACAAGGGTGCCAAATGATTAGTGCCTTAACATGTATAGCTTGGAACCATAAGAAGGTGGACTTCCTTGAAGAAGACGGTAGTTGTAGATCATCACAGCTAGAATTATGGACGTAAATTGTCTATGCTCCTCAAAGCACATAGCTTATATGTTGGATACTTAGTGTAGCTTTATACAGTGTTCAAGTGACTGGCCACAAATACGAATCTGAAAATGGGTTGTGGTTTCTGTTGTAGCAGCCAAACTGGGAAGAGCACATATCCCAGTCCACTGCAGCAGGAGCCCATTGGGAAAACATAGATGGTGGACGGTGCATCCCTGGACTCATAGGAGCTCTGGAGTTTCCGTGTTTTAGGTGTTGTTTTGTGCTACCAGTATGTATTTTCCATCTTATTAATCAAAGAGGAAATGTTTAACACTGGAATAATGTGCCTGTTTTGGCAATAACTCAATATTGTGAATAGTCTTCTCTCCCGTTGAACCAGTTGTGGAGATTACAGGTATCAGGGTGGAGCAGTAGCAGACAATATTCAAACGCAGACGCATTTGGTTGTGTAGGATACAGATTACGAAAAGAAATAAGTGGGCCAGACATGGGTTCCCCAAGGAAATAATAACCAAATGAAAGCCATAAACTAGAAGAATGTTATGTGTAATTTCAGTGTATTCCATTTAATAAGCAGTAGACCATTAATCTGTGAGCGGTATAACTTCAGGTAGCCCCGCAGTTCTTCGATACTCAATGATACAATCATTCATTTTTAATGAGCAAAGGGTAAGACCGATTAACCCGTCAAATCCCATAAGAAAACTACAGATTCTTAGATCTCTGTAAATCATTTTGAGGCCCCTTTTTGGTTGTTATGGTAACAGTCTAGCTACAAAGGAACTCTACATCGGAGGTGCAATTAATCTGAAGCCCCCTCACCTCTTAAGTTCATTAGGAAACCAACAAACAAAGACAATATGAGGGACTTCAGGAATATAAACAGCTTGCTGAACAATTAACTCCTTGCTTTTGCTATCCTTTTGCAGTCACTGTAAGATTTGTACGTTTGCAGGCATGGGGGCTCTCTTCTCTGCCTGTACCAGGATGGCTTAGCTTGTGTTAATACTACTGTCCTTTTTCTGTATCTTGTTCATTTTAATGTTAATTTTCCATTTTGTAGCAGCGATACGGAATGTAATGTAAAATCAGTGTGGATTACAAGCAGTCAGATACATCTCATTCATGTAGCACATGGATTTCTTTAAAACATATATTTTTAATTTTTTTTGATACATAAAAGCAACAATATAAGGTGTGTGCCATCAACCTTGGTTCTCAAGCACCACTTAAAGCAAGTTTTATGCCCCCCCCCACCTATAACAACTGATGGACCAGTAACGCTAAGTCCTTCTGGCCTGCCCTCCCATGTGGCAATTCAGAAACCCTTCTTTGCTGGAGGTATTTTTAGTTGCTACCAGAAATCCTTCTTTGTTGGAGGTAATTGCAGACGAATGTGAAATTGAGGGTTACACTATCCCACATATTCTTTTTACCGTTCTTGTTACACACGAGGCTTCTCTCATCTCAATTTAAAGGGGTAAATCCTTATATATATATAATATCTATTTAATTTAGATTTATTTTGCATTTAAGCGCACTTTAGTGCATGTTTCCTCTTTGGAAACACATCTGTGTGTATGTGTAGGAAAGCACATGTTCTGAACATTGCTGCTGGGTGTAACGTGAGCCACTGAGACATATCTACTTTTTTTCTTCTAATATCTTTGTAATGGCATTAAAATACGCAATGGAAATACTAAACACCGATCTTATGGGAGCAGCCATCTTAACTTTCTGCTTGATTATTCCTCCCCATTAAGTTGATTGGTTTAGGCAGCCTTTGTAAGGGTGGGTTGAGGAGAAGACAAAGGACATCAAGGCAGGAAATCGATTAGGTAATGCTAATTTTGCCACCTTCTGAAAGGCATCTTAACATCCATAGAAATAGTAAAGCTTTAAATTAATTATTTCAGGAGAATTGCACTGATTGGTAAATAATAAGCGCAAACGACGGGTAGTTTATGAATGAATTTAGTTCTGGTAAAAGCTGGGATACTAACAGCTCCCTTTTATAATTAAAGAGATTTCCTTTTGATAAAGATAACCCATTACAGCACGCCTATGAGCTGCCATTTTTTTGTAATTGGTATTGAAACCATTTAACCCCAGTAGCGTAACATTTAAGTACAGATATTAACACCGTGATTACCAGGGGGTTAAGTGTTTCCACCTCTGCTCAAATCTCTCTCCATTTCCATTATGCGCATAATATTGTTCCATCTGTTGTGCATCTTCCTTAATAAAAGTACCGTATAAATAACACACAGCCTTCCCTTCCAAACAAGAATTTCAACACATTCTTCCCCCATCCCCCTTCCTTATTTTTTTTCAGTTATTCATCAAGTAAGTTCGTTTCTTACAGATCCTTTTCAAGAAGGTGTGAAACGCTAGGTAAGCTGTCTGTGGAACTGGAAAATTGTGATGTATGAAGAATGTGACCCAAAGAGGTCGCCATTTATCAACGTGAAAAATCTTCCCTTGGACAGAATCTAAAAATAGAGACCGTGTTTAATATTCTCCACCAGATAACTGTAACCAAGAATGACCAACGCCGGGTAAACTAAAACACCGTAACAGTTATGGACTAAGAACGCGAGAAACATTTTTTTCAAAATTGGTTTTAAAATAGATTTGCACTAATGCTACGTTGATTTGTGTTTCTTAACTCACTTGAATACATTTCTTAATTTAGTTTTTAGATATGGGAAGGAGGGGTTGTTTTGCTAAGACCCCCAAAAACCTAGAGCCTGCCACATGTGGAATACACAATAGAGTAACTGCGTTCCTTCTGAATATTCCACATACTACAGACAACACTTTGTACCTGTTGGCCAAAACATGTGAAATCTATCTATCTTTGCCCTAGAGATCTCGCCTGTAACCATCCCAATGAGCAGCAGCACACCAGGGACTGATCTACTAAGGGGGTGATCTTCTCCCCAGTTTTGCAGCAGTGGAACTGCTGCCCTCATGGACCTGGTGGCCTAGGTCAGGATACCTCACTTTTTTGCCCATTCATCCAGTAGAGCATTTATGAGGTCAGTCACTGATGTTGGATAAGAAGGCCTGTGCTCCCAATCTCCGTTCCAGTTCATCCCAAAAGGTGTTCGATTGGGTTGAGGTCAGAGCTCTGTGTGGCCGGTTCTTCTACACTAAACTCATCCAACCATTTTTCTATGAACCTTGCTTTGTGCACTGGGGTAAAGTCATGCTGGAATAGGAAAGGACCTTCCCTAAACTGTTCCCACAAAGGTGGAAGCATAGCATTGTCCAAAATGTCTTGGTATGCTGTAGCATTCTGCTTTCTCTTCACTGAAGGTAGGCGTACCCAAACCCTGAAAAACATAAGACTGCCAAAATAGTGTGATCCGGCACTCCACAGAACACAGTGTTGGCGACTTTTACGCACCCTTCACCTCAGCACTCGGGGCCCTCTCTGTGACTTTACGTGGTCTTCCACTTCATTGCTGAGTTGCTGCTGTTCCTAAAAGTGTCCGCTTTCCATTAATACCTCTAACAGTTGACCGTAGAATATCTAGCAGGGATGAAACTTCACAAACTGACTTATTGTAAAGGTGGCGTCCTATCACAGTACCACGCTTGGATTCACTGAGCTCTTCAGAATGACCCAAACAAATGTGGCAATGGGTCTGAAACACCTGAATTCAATAATTCAGTGATGTGTCCCAATACTTTTGTCCATATAGTGTATATGTGGTGTGTGTGTGTGTATACATATATATATGGATTAGTGTAAACCCTCTTTAGACACTTGGCACTGAAACCTGCCCAGCGCTGCTGTCAGAACACACGTGCAGCTGATGGATTGTGTTAAATATGAATATTCATGTGATGTTCTCACACAGGCTGAGGGTGTTTCCAAACCTGTCTATAATCGGCAGTGAAAACAGTTCCCATAGAGACAAACAAGACATAAAAATAACATAAGCAAGAAAATAAAAGCATCACATAAGAAAATAGTCATTATTATTCCTCCCAGACCTTTATCTGACCTTGTAACCCATCTACAGAGTGAAGCATATATAATAATAATAACGTTTAGGGCTGTTCCTAGACAAAATGGTACCCGGGGCAGGAATATTCTCTGGTGCCCCCAACCCACCCCAAGCATCACAGGGGTAGCTCACAAGCCACAAGTGAGTCAAATTTGCCAATTCTGAACAGCAGAAACTGTGATCAATACGTGATAATAATATAATAAGGACAATAACAGTATGGTGAGAGATGTAATGTGAAGAAGTTTTATTTTAGCCAGAGGGTAGTAGATAAATGGAACAACCTCCAATCAGAGGTGGTAAAGGCTAATGCGGTGAGGGAGTTTAAACATGCATGGGATAGGCGCATGGCTCCAGATTCCACAAAGAGACCAACGACTGATTAAGTGTATACATCAGGAAAATTGGGCAGACTAGATGGGCCCAATAGGTCTGATCTGCTGCTCTGGATATTGTATGAAGCCAGGAATGGTTTGCAAATGTTAAGCAGTTCCCAGGTATGAGGAACATTTGGTTAGAATGACTATAAATGACGCATCAATGGTATTTCCACGTAGTTCAATCATCAAAGGGCTGGCTGCTGAAACGGTGCGGTTACGCTTTGTTATGCAGATTCACCAAGACTGATGTAAATTTGTTTAGCATGTATAATTAGAAAAGCTGCGTATTCGCGCTCAGGAGACACAGCTGAGTCGGGAGAACTCGACTCGGGATGATGGGGTGAAGCAAGTTACCAGAAGGTGAAAGAGGCTATTTATCATTGCACACGAGCCGTGAGATGGTGCTTAACAAGCCCTACAAATGACCCTTAATATCTACATGACTTGCCAAGTCCCCAGAATTGCCCCTGGAGGCTCACAAACCCCCCAAACCAGACATACCCAAAGACATGGACCTAGGGTAATCCATAGTTATTCTTACAATGTAACATTTTTATTATTATTATTATGATTATTTTTACAAAATTCATAAACAAATTAAAATACACGATCCACAAAGGGAAATATTGTGTCAATTTTAATCACGCCAGCACAATGGTCTGTTGATGACAATGTAAAGTTAAATGACCTTAGGATTCCAAACTTTATAAAGCATATTTCCCAGCATGCACCTGACACCCTCTCCCTGATTGGTTGTTCATTTTAAATGATTTTCAGTTGGATCAGAAAACAGGAACGTGGAAATTGGATCAATTCGAGAATTCCCCTGCATGCTGAGCTCAAAGCGGCTGGGATTAAATCGGTTATTAAAACATCTTAAACCTGAAAAACATCATTTAAAAAAAAAAGTGTTTTCATGAGATCAAGTAAATGAACGTAAAGTTTTTGGTAATGGGTTCCTGTTAAGTGAAATTACCTTGAGTAACGGCGATGGATTAGGGTTGGTGTTAACCTTAGAGTAGAAGGTTTGGGATTTAGTGATTTCATTTCTCAGGAGACCACGTTTCCAAATCTGCTCCTATTCAACGTTAAAGGCAAAGGGTGACCTATTGTTCTAAGGATCCTTACTGGAAACTCCGCACCACACGCATTACAGCCATTCATCGCTTCATTATTGAAGCATTTAAATTCAATTTATTCTGTGGAACTACTCGACAAATCCTACGTTATTTCCTATTGTATGTCGCCTGTATGGTAGTCTTCAAAATAGACATAAATTGTATTTTTGTTTACTGAAGTGATCAAAAATTCCATATGTTAGAGTGTGACAATATCAGCAAGACAGGTAAATTCAAATGTAAATCAGTACCAGTATTAATACATTGATTACCCATATAAAAACATGCATGATAT
>VKOC01040534.1:0-14889 GCA_009364415.1 Spea multiplicata | reverse complement strand
CCTTACACACACACATACACACTGCTCTTACACACACCGGCCCATACACACACACACACAAGCTTATGAACACATACATACACATACACTGCCCTTACACCCATTTCTCCCCATCTCTTACCTCTTCCTCCAGCCTCCATCCTGTATCCTGTGGTGGGAGTGTGAGGTCTGTCAGTTCATCCCTACGTGCCAGCTATTGGCGTAGAGCGCAGGGATTACATCATATTGTGATCTCCCAACTAGTCTGCAGGCTGCAACTCCTGATCGGGCGTCTGTGCGCCCCCCCAGCTGCACCTGAGGTGAGTATCTCGCCTCACCCTTCTTCTGTCCTGCTTTGCAGGGATAGGCCTCAGCCTTCCGGACTGTCCCGCCTAAATTGGGACAGTTGGGGGGCATGGTTAGCCTTGGAAACCATTTGATTTCAGATTTCATAATATACAGTACATAAAATCATTACAGACTTGAATAGATTCAGAGGGTTAAGCCCTCTATTACGAGGCATGAGCAGATTCAGATAATTAACTCCTCTATTACTAGACATCACACACACAGTCACACAAACATACACAGTCACATAAACAAACACTGTCACATACACACAGTCAAACATGCATACCTGGTGCTGGCTGCACATTACATTGGCGCGTGGTGTGAAGGAGGGACTTCAGGAGAGTTGAGAAGTCTCTCCTGATTGGCTTAGACCTTCCTCACGCAAACTTCTAATTGCATTGTCTCGGATTAGGCTCCCCTGGACCCAGGACTTAAAGTCCCATTGCGGGACTGTCCCAGGCAATCCGAGACTATGTTCACCTTAGCTCTTACATGTATTATGCCTTTATATTCAGAAGCCCTAGTGAAAGGCTTGTCTCCTTCAGCAACAATAAGGAGATAAACCTTTCCTTAAACTAATCTAAAAATATAAAACTAAGATTACGCTAATTTAGTACTTCAAAGTTAGGACATGTCATATAACTGATTAGAAAAGATCAAATATATAGATGTCATTGTATTTTTATCATCCTTAGCAATGAATAGTGTATTATTACGTCTCGCCGTTCCCATATTTCCCATCATTTCACTGTAGCGAGTTAGAGGCAAACTAGGGAACACATTGGCATTGCACAAAAAACGCATTCAATGCAATGGTTTTTACTTGTATAGGTATGAGTGTTTTTTTGTTTGTTTGTTTACACTTTTGAGTAAATGTTTTACCTTTTAAGGATTTTTTTTATTTAATGGAATAACAATATATTGTATTTTAAATCAGATTGCGAGTTAGTAGGGAATTTTGTTATTACATTAGTAAATTGTGGTTAGGGTTACTTTAGCAAGTAACTAAGTAGCATTTAACATTTACTTTATCTGTATATGTATCTATTGAATTGCTTACACATTGGCTAACAGGTATGTATGTTTGGTTTACAGTTTTAACAAATATACAGTGCTCTTGGAATAATTCAAAATATGAGATTGCTTTTTGCTTTAGCCAGTTAAGAATACTGGGATGATGGCAGTATGGCAAAGACCAGAATCAGAAACCTGGGCACAGTAATTTTCAATTGTACGGACATAACACCTTGTAATAAGTGATATAGAAGGTAAATTGTCAAATAACATGTTAATTAGAAAAAGCCTAAATCTGGCATGATTATGGTTGGATTGGGCTGCGGTGTTCAATGATGGTAAATTGACAAGTATCTTATAACGTTGAAAGCTTATTTGCAAGCTATACTTTTCTTTTTCGGAAATAAGTTCAAAATGCCTACTTTGGCTGATCTATAAAATTCTAACCACATACAAGCCATGTATGATAGGTCAAGATATCCACTGTTAGATCAATCAGTATGAGGCAATAAAATGTCCCCACACATCATCTGTTCAACAAAAGTAGAGAACACCATCATGTGATTTTGTTTCCAGGTCCTCAGTCATTGAAGCACCCAGAATACTGGGTTACTTTTGCAAGAGAAACCTGTAGCATCTGCTGAGAGCCAGACATTTGGCTTGAGCACAAACTGGCTTGCCAAGCCTTGAGACTGTGGGATGTAAATAAGTATATTTGAATATACACTAACAACTTAGGTATTTTTATGAGTAGAAAGGAGTGATCAACCCTGGGCAACATTTTTTAGATTTTGGACACATGAATGGTTAAATGGAGAACACTATGCTGCTGAGAAAATTGTAAATTATGATCTACAAAGATTAAACAACCTAATATAAATTTCAACATAATCTTACTTTTAGTTGAAATTAAAGCCCCAAATCCCTTGAAGATGCTTTGAATTAATTTAAAACCTGCCAATAAGGATAAGGGGAATTGTAAAGATGGTCTACATACAGAATTTATTGGCAGTGTTTAAGGGAAATAGTAGTGTTGTATGTTTATTTTCCTTGCCTGTGTTCTCCTGTCTACATGCCATGTGTAGGTAATCCCAGAGAAAACACTTTTTCATTTGAACAGCACACAATTAGTGAGCAAATTTTTTGTTTTCCAAAATTATGAGCACAATTCACTAAATTGTATGATTGCATTCCTGTACTTTACTGTTTCTTAACTGTTTGGATATTTATCATAGTCCTAAATCAATACACACAATTTGGACACCAAACCATCAGCCAAAAAGGTCAATGGCATCATAAAAATGAAAATAGTAATTAATGGAATTGTGCATAGCAATAAAAATCAAAGAAATTAATGACCCTCAGTTTGGATGAAACATGGAGGCCATTTTGATACTGAAACAAAGTATGTGGGGAGTTTCCAACGGAGGAGGTCCCTGTCTTCTTTCAAATTCACCTTTCACTTACACCAGCAGCAGCATCTCAAGGTTTAGGAAGAAAGTAGGCACAGGAGGGCACTGGGAATCCATTGCCAGGTAGACACATCCAGGGCCATGGTACAGGACACTGAATTTCTCCAAAAATTAGGCATTTTTTAAATAATTGTTCCCCTTGATTTAGGGGATTGAGCCACAAAGACAGAGCAGGCACTGGCACACCTAGCCACAATACTGTATCCCCTCATATAAGAAAAACAAGAAACATTAATTTACGGCGTACAGAAGGACATTGAGGAGCAGAGGCAGGACACAGGACGGGCACCTCTATACAGACACATCCAGATTGTACAGCACCATTGTTATGGCTGTAGAAGGCCAGAGGGGGAGATGATCAAGGCAAAGAAATGTACTTTCCCAAGGCAAACAACATTTCACAGAAAAAGAAACATATTTTGTACATAATACTAAATATGAATCAGTAAACTTGCTTGCAGATCTGGCAAGTCCAAATGAGGTTGAATACCTTTTTGATTCTTGCAAGGAACTCTCTTCAGATGGTTTAGATGGCGGTTTGCAAAGGGCTTAGGATGTTTCAGGAAAGCTATTTTATTCTTGAAAGGGACTCTCTCCAGATTGTGGTTTGCAGAGGGCCTGGGATGTTTCAGGAAAGCTGGGAAGACCATATGCTACAAGACTGTATTTCCCTCAATATTAGAAATAAACAACAAGAATGGCCACCCAGAGAAAGGAATTCAATAGAGAAGGAGGAACAGAAGTAGTAAGGCATGTGGCTTGGGCAGGTACAGGCATATGCAGGCACATGCAGCCCCTTGGTGCAGGACTGAATTTTCACAATATTAGAAAAAAGAATCAGAATCGACCCCCAGAGTAATGTAGGACATTGAGCTACAAAAGAGGCAAAAAATCAAAACATTTAAGAGTTGATCGCCTCAGGGTAACTGCTGCCAGTTTGCCCCTGAACCAAAGCTGTTGCATGTACATAGCTGTTGGTGCATAACAAAATTAGTGTGATGTCCTAACACCCTACCTAGGCTTGCTCCCTCATTACACAGTTTGCACCTTGCAGCTTGCTCATCTCCCACACTCTCAAACAAATCCCACACTTTACTATTGTGCTGTAAACCAGGTGACGTAGTATTTGTGGTGGTGGTGGTAGTGATGCCGGTGCATATAGTGGAATCAGTGAGAATGTTTCTGCTTTCTGAAAAGAGCAACAGATCTAACATAAATTACTAGTCCTCCTCTGGATCATAACTTAAATCCAGGTCATCAACATTGTTGATGTCCAAATCCTCTTCCCCCTGTGCACAATCCAGAATAAGACCCACTTTTGCTGCAAGGGTTGACCTTCCCTCTTACTTTCTTCTGACCTAAACATAGATCTTCAGCTATCATCTGCCCAACCCACAAAAACTAGAATCATTCCATCTCACGTCCGAAAACAAAGTCCCCTGTCTAATATGCCACCAGTATTTTCGGATTTATTTATGTGGTTTTGCTGTTACTATATATATGTGCAATTTACACCCAATTCCGGAACATAAACCCAATTCAAGAACTGAAACACACATGAGCATTACACAGTGCCCTCCCCTGCCTAATTTGTAACCAATAGAAACGATTTCTTGTTTTGTGTTGTCGAAAAATGAAATGTTTTGATGGTAGTATAAGTATATTGCTAAATCACAACTTAATAGATTATTTAAAGAATTGGCTCCTATTTTTACATTGAAAAACAACCCAAAAATAAATCAATTACTTAAAAAGGAAAAAAATACAACATTATTTAACAGTCCACTGTATAGTTGATTGTTAATACCTTAAGTGAATCCTAATTCACTCAACAGACAAATGCATACATTTCATTAGTTTTTACTTTATATGTAAAAAAAAAATCATCAAAATTACACAAAATTCATATTGCAAAACATTTTATGTCTGTTTCGCTGACCCTCTCATGATAATTCTCAGTGTTAAAAAGGTACCCCCAAAATAAGTATAAAACAGGAAAATGTAAATTGCTGTGCCTGAAAACACAGCTTCACAAGGTTAACAAGTGTCTCTCACCCTTGTTAGAAAATGCAAACTCAGGACAACAAAATACAACATCCATCACAGATATGCTAAATAGTGGTACATACATATTCCACTGTATATACCATATCACACCAACCCACATCCTTATTAATCTTAGATCACACATGAGGAAGCATTTGCATATGTGAAACTATACAGGTACAAATCTTTTACAAATGGTGAACCTGCTCTCAATATAGACTTTCCCTGGTGACCCTGGTGACACTTGATTCTGAACCCTATCCTGGCTAAAGAATGAGATACTAGCTACATTAATATGTTTACGCAACAGGCTGCCCTTGCTGCTGTGGATTATGTACACTCTACTGCTTCAGCCCCATAGTTGGCTTTCAAATTCTGGATTTGAAATGTGATTATCCAGAGCTATGGAGGAAATTGGTGAATCTGACAATTCCTACCTTTTTCCAGTGGAGGTGGACACCTCAAGATCGCATTCATTGTTTTTTGCCGTACCTCAGGTAGGGAGGACTTGGTTTGTTATTTTATTTTCAGCTCTAGGACAAGGCTTGATCCCTGAGCTAAGCTCCCTCGAGGGCTGATCTTTTCACATTGAAGGCCTCTGTTTGGTAAGTTACTCCACTCGCCTGGCAGTTTATGCTTCTTCTTGGATGATCTTTTAGTGGGCTCCTGCTTTGGGTCCGTGAGCCTGGTTTCAAGGTACGTTCCATGTTAATTCTGAAGTAATTTGCATCTCCCTTCTGGAATTTTTCAGGAAGGAATGAGAAATATATATAAAGGGGTGCTGTTGGGTCTTCTGGAACCTTTGCGGGATGCTTGGAAGCTACAGGTTTTTTGTCTGGTACATTCTAGAGGCTTTGTTTGGTTGTGGTATGTGCGGTAGTATCTATTAGTGAGGTGTGCATTCCAAACCTCATTTTTAGGCCACAACCTTAAAGTAGCCTCCTTCAGACTCCTTTTTTTAAGCAAGCAGCTTCAGTCATGGTACAATCTGATTTCAATGTTTTGATTTCATTTTGGTCTTGTAGCATTCCTGCTCTTGTAAATTGGGATCCTTTCTAATTTGGTGTGTTATCCTTTTGATGCTATATCCTGTATGTTTATTGATCAGTATTTTATACAGGGTATATCAGCTCCTGACAACCCCAGGGCACTGTCTGTTGAGAATAAGCCTAAAAAGCTGTTGTAAAATTCAAACATGCCCAGTATACAGGATATCACAAGATGCTTCAGGATTCAAAAACAAAATTTTGTTCTTCACGCTTGAAGGAGTTGCAGATTCTAAACCCTCTGGTGGAAGCAAATTCCTATCCTGGCTAAAGAATGAGATGCTATCTACATTTAATATGTTTACGCAACAGGCTGCCCTTGGTGCTGGCTTTCAAGTTTCGGATTTGAAATTTGATTATCCAGAGGTATGAAGGACATCACTTCTGACAAGGTGAAATTGGTGAATCTGACACTTCCTATCTTTTTCCAGTGGAGGAGGTGGACACCTTAATTTCTGTAGTCAGATCCACTATGCATTTAGAAGAGGATGGTAAGTGTCTTATTCCACATTATTAAACAAGAATGGAATCCTCCAGAAAAGAGAATTGATCCAGTCCTATATTCCTATTTGCTGAAAAGCTGACTTAATCATGGAATAACTTGAATACAGCAGTTATGAAGGTGTTCTAATAAGACTATGCTACCTCTAGAAGATGGCTCCCATTTCTCGAACCACATGGAGAAGAAGGCAGATGCTGCTGTTAAAAAAATTCTTTGTAGCCTCAACTTCAGTTATCCTTTCAGTGTTGGTATCCAGAGCTGTAAAGGTTTGGCTATCTCAGATTGGGGAAGATGTGGCTTCTAAAGCCTGAAAGGGAAGAGCTTTTGAACAATATTGCCACAGCAAAGTTAGAAGACTTTCTGGATAATGCTTCCATTGAATCTATACGTATGACTGCTAGATGGGCCTTATAGCTCAAATTGTGAGCTGTTGACCATGCATCAAAAGACAAAGAATAGACTAATTAATATTCCATTTTGTGGCAATGTCTTGTTTGGTGAGTAAACAGAGAAACTCTGCTTGACAGAACCCCATCGGAAAATAATTGTATGTCTCAGGAAACCATCAGTTAAGAACAGGGCCGGCCGAAGACTTAACGCCGCCTGGGGCGAAGTTTAATATGCCGCCCCCCGCCGGCGTCGGCGGAGGGGGCGGCATTTATAAACCGCCGACGCCCCCCCCCCCCCTCCCCCAGCGATACTTAACCTTTGAAGGAGTAACCTGCGGCGAGTCTCCCTAGCTCTGCCACATGGTGCCGGCTTTGTAATGCTAGAGCGCCGGAAACTGATGCCAACTTCGAGCCGCTCACATTACAAGCCGGCACAACGAGACCTAAACAGGAGACTCCCGCTAGGAGAGAGAGAGGAGCGCCGACAGCGGGATAAGACGATAAACCACTCGGCGCCCCTCTCCTTCTCTCTTCCCTTCAAAATAATATAACGTATGGGGCGGCAATTGCCCCAGTTGGCCCCATTGTAGGACCGGCCCTGGTTAAGAAACACTATCATCCTTTTTGTCTGTGCTTCCCTCCAATTGCCTTGAGACGCTGGCTGTGGGGAAAGCTGTCCATTATTGGCTGATGTATAGACCAGAAGATTTTTTGTCTAACCCCCCAAAGATGGGGTACTCAAAATAGACCTGATGGCCTCATCATTGCTCAGATTTCAGATGGTAGAGGTGTAGTACACCCTTATAGTCATGACACAACATCTGTTCCCATTCACCCTCAACAAAATAAACAATAAAAAAAACATTAAAATCTCTGAAATTTCAATAATAATATTAGTTAATTCCTTTGCCATATTTTGGTACCATTACAAACAGTTATGGTATTCTTTGATAAGGTAAACTGGGAAGGGACTGTGTGTTACAGGGTACTTATAAATAATAGGTAGGAGTAATCAAAAAATCAGGGCTTTTTTTTTTTAATCCAGCCAATTAACATTTGCAATGGGAAGTAACAAGCATTATAAAATTAGGCATTGGGCTCTGCATCCACACAGTGTGTAAGTTCTGGAAATACCAAGTTGGGTTTAAGTTGCACATTGACACTACCAAGAAAACCTTTAGTTTGAGGACAACACAAAACAATAAATAACTGAATAAATATTGATGATAAAATTAGGTGTTGGACTGTGTGGAAAAAAAACTTAGTTTTACCAGTTTTCATGGGTCAGGCAGAGCTGATGCCAGACATGTATTAAAAAGTAGTCAGGTGACACATTGTATACCAGTCCCAAGTATGTTGAAGCCTTTTTTCTTTTTTGGAGTCAAAACTACCACGATCTAGCAGTGCTAGAATTTTTCTACCCATCTACCAAAATAAGGCACATTTTTAGTTACTATCAGGGACTCACGGAAGCATCATGTGCGGGTGCCTTGGTGGGATCCCAGGTAAACATCGCTTGGATGCTATTCTATTGTAAAGCACAGAATAAAACCATGCTGACATGTTGCATGCGACCCATATGGACCCTCTGTGGCAAGTTGGCCCTTAATATCATTTTAAAACTTGGAGGAGCGTGTTTGTATACTACATGCTTGTAGGATGCATGAGATGCAGGACAAAAGGGGCATGCCCAGTAAATTAGGATTTCCAGCACTCAATATCTAAAATGAGAGATCGACAGCACTAGAAACGTACTCTAGGAGATCAGTTCTTTCCATTTTTCAAATATTGTTTAAATGTAGTCGTGTACCAAGTGACTGGATGCCAGTGCCTTAACAGGCCCAATACCCTATTAATCTTCTCCTCTGTCTTCCTTACTCTGGGGTGGTCATTTTTTTTCTTCTAATATTCTAAAATTCGGTCTTGTACTATAGGGCTGGATGTGTCTTTCTGAAAGTGGCAGTGGTAACATACATGGCAACAATTGCTTGTATATTGCTATACAATGTGCTAGTCTAATGACAATATTGTACAGGATATGTTAGCCACGAGCTTTAGCCAACAATGTCCTGTTCTATGTCAGTATGCATTATGTTCATGTTTAGTTGCTAGTTGGTATTTAACCAATGCCAATACCTTATTCTAGTAAACATTTTTAAATTAAAATACTTTATAATCTCCTCCATAAGGTGCAAGTCTGATGAGAATGCATTATGAAATGCAAAATATGCGCTTATTATAGGCCTTTCAATAAAAGCAAATGAGAAACAATGGATTGTACCCTTCATTAGCAGGCTTTCAAGAATCAGAATTAATGAAGCTGTTGATTAGGCACTGGCAGGGTTTTGGACTCCATGAATATTGCATGTCGCCAGCAAGCCCACTGGCTTCTTTGTGTTTTTGAGTTTTGACTGATTATGATAAATATCATTACTTTTCCAAACATGGATATCAAGTTGTATAATTTTGCTTTCCAAAATCTTTTATCGCATTTGGGTTGAGCAGGAAACTCTTGAAACCGTAATTAACCCCTTAAGGACAATGGGCGGTCCCCAACCCCATTGAAAACAATGCATTTTGAGCCCGTACATGTACGGGCTTTGTCATTAAGGGGTTAAATAGCTAATTAACCAAATGCATCTCGGAACAACAGGCACATTTTGCGCTGTTAGGTAGAAGGCTGCTATATTGTCTATAATGTGCTTTCAAGAGCTAATAATATTCCAGCCTTAATTTATATGTCAATTGGCAGGCTCCTGGTCACATCAGCACTAACAAAAAGATGATTGTACTGATTAGCTTAAAGGGTACATGCTTTTAAAATGGCCTCTTACTATAGACGTTAATAACATATCTTATCCACGCAATCTGAATAAGCTGTGAATATGTTTTTTTCCCCAGCATACTTCTTTAAACATTATGGTTATATATTTTCATGAGAAGGTGAGACAAACTTTGGTATTTAGACATGGTGCTGACATTTATTATGAAAATGTAATTATTCAATAGCTAATTTGTAAATCATTGTACATTATCAACAATGCAAATAATCCTGGACATTTTAAAAGAAACCAGGGCAGCGTACTAGACATGTGCAAATTCTCCAAAAATGATTTGGTCATTTGGCCCATTTGTTTTAGGGCAACAAATTAAGTTCCCTCCCCATTCCGTTCAGCCGAAAACTTGGGGGCATTTTTAACTCACTGCCTTCTCTGCTGACCACATCCACATCTTTTGCATCAGTTGTCTTTTATCTTCTCTCTTGACTTCTCTCATGTATCTTCAATCTGCTATCTTCGTCCATATATCCGGGGACATAACCGAGCGGGAAAATCTGGCAAAATGAAGACCCTTTAGGTTATGTCCTCTCCCTGATCATCCTATTGGGGACAGGACATCAACAAAATGGTGCCGCCTGATGCAAAATTTTAATAGACAGATCACCCTGCCATTGTCTGATTTGAGTGTTGCAATTTATACGGCAGTCATGGAAGAATATAAGCCAAGGGACAAAGAGATGGCAAGCATGCTGTTATATAAGGCAAGTGGGAAAGAGTTAGCACCTGAAATGTAGCCAGTCATAAACACGCTAGCACAAGAAATAAACCCAAGGCGCCAGATACACCACCATAGAACAATATATAAACCCACAGAAAGAGATTGCACCCAAAGTACCTGAAATTAAAATTCAGAGCTTTTTGCTTTGTTTACGCTTCATGGAGGATCTGGCCTCATTTTCGTGGCTTTGTACAAATTGACAAATTTGCCAAAATTTCACTCTTCTTCTAGGAGCAGTTGTGACCTTGGAAACAGGGTGACATATCACCCATAACATAAGTTGAGGGACTGATAATGCCTAAATCAGAGGGCAGGTTTTTAATAGTGTTTCAAGTTTCCTCTGAAGATACTGCTCACTGTTTAAATTCCAGTGGTATCAGTTTTTCATTCATTTACACTATATAGATACTCCCACCTCTCCTTTTCAACAAATCATCTGAAATTGTCACATACTGCTTCTTGAGCAGAACCTTGGAATGTGATACAAGATGGTTTGGTTGATGGTGTGAATATCACCATGGGCTAACATGCTCTAATATGGATCTATCAAATTACACAATACAATAAAAATCAACTATAAGATGTAAGCATCCTTTCAACTGAACATAACTGCTCCAGCCTGTTGCTGCAATATTCACACTTTATTTCCTCCTGTTTTTTTTGTAGATTTATTTCAAGCTAAAAATATTAATGTGATGTAACAAACGGAGGTAGATGCCACAAGCAAGATGTCAAAACTAGCCCAAACTACTTTTCAAGATTGCCTTTAAGGCCAGTCACTTATCATTGACCTTGCAGGAATTTGCTGAAATTATAGCCAGATCACATTAAGCTCTTCACAAAGGTTTGCAGGCAAAAAAACTGCAATTTATTTGAGAAATTATATTTTTACGAATAATGAAACGTATAAAAATGCTTTACATATTGAAATACAACACATGTGCTTTAGGTTTAGTAACTATTTCAAATTCTTTCAAAGTAGACTTTCACAGGAATAAGACTTCCAAAGTGTTTTGTTATTTTCTTACTGTCTTTGCCAATACATGTCTGTGACAGAACCAGGATTTACACTTTTAGAGTGATAGATTCCTGAACTTTGGCCGCTACTTTCCTTGAAGGTCCTGAAATCACTCAATAGCTGTCATGCACAGCGAGGTTGGAGACACAAGAGGCAGGTAGAATGCAAGGGTAGCTGTAACGTGGTCAAACAGGCCGAGGTCAGGAGACCAGGATCAACGGATAACAAGCTGAGGTCAGGATACTGGAGAATCAATGTAAAGAGGAAACACACGAAAGGACTGCCGAGGATAACACTCCCTAAGGACATCAATTTAAGCATAGGCGTCCATCAGAGGGCAAGGATCATAGGCAATTGGGAGGTTTTAAAAGGAACCAGAAGGAAGGGGTGTGGAATTCAGTTTGTTGTCAAAATTAGTCAACACCTCACTTCCATTGTCAGGATCTGTGGCCATCTTATGTGTCACATAATCTCCCATTATAAAGCCCTGTAGCGCGCTCACAGAATTCTCAGTTGCAGGCCCTGACTGCCGCAGGGAGGGTGGTCTCCCCCTCTCCTGCGTGGCTATTCCAGTGGAGGCGGCTAAGAGGTCAAGGGGGGTCTCTCCCTTTTCCTTGGAGGCTGCTGGTGAAGCGGTTGCGAGGTGGAGGGAGGTCTCCCTTTTCTCCATGGTGAAGAAACCCTACCTTAAGTAGTGAAACCCTACCAGCAAACTTAGCCAGATTTGGTTAAGGGGATTCCACAATAAGTACATTGTACAAAACTGACATTTATACAGTCCAACACAATGTTACTGGCAAAACAAATAGAATTAGCATGCAAATTAGGATTTACTGAAATAATTACCCCTAACTGCGACATGAAACTGCTCCTAACAGTAACCTAAGATCTAGATACTAGACATGTGCAAAGGGGCCAAAATAATTTAGACAAATGTTTTAGTTTGTTTTTGGCCTATTTTTTTTCTGGCAATGAATTTCACTCCCTGCCCATTTGGTTAAGCTGAAAATTTGGGGCATTTTTTTTTTAGAACAAAATTTGTTGTCTGGTGCCCATATTCACTCTGACTTAATCTCATTAACGCTCACTCTTTAACACTCTCATTCTTGGTTACCATCTCTCTCATGCTCTCTAAATGTTTCCCTACTTTCTCTGCTGACCGCTTTCGCTTCTTCAGACCACTTCCGCTTCTGTATCTTCTATCCTCTCTCTTCTCTTCTATCATCAGTCTGCTATTTCTCCACTATCATCCAATCAGGGGAGAGGACGTTACTAAAAGCACCCTAATTTTGACCTAAATTAAACTCCAATCCACCATATTGCCCTGAGTTCCAGTTAGGGCAAAATGACATCACCACAAGCGGCACCATTTTGGGCGAAGTTCTGTTGGGTTATGTCTACGGAGATGCAGACAAAGTTAGAAGACTGAAGGTGGCAGATTGAAAATAGTAGAGAAGGGAGAAGATAGAAGATGAAGAAGAATATGCAAATACAAATGGATAGGTCTAGTAACCAATAAGTTAGCACCACCTACACTGGATTGACCATCTTTTTCCAACGCATGTTTTATTTCAGACCTGCGCCAACAACTTTGTATTGAAGGAAAAGTTTGGCCATTGTAGTTGATAGCATAAGAAGTTACAGAACAAATGTGACATAATGGCATGTTGTTCTTCTTCTCTGCATGAAATGTATCAAACCATGCAAAAACTTTACTCTTAAACAGATGTTAAAGATCAGAGTAGTATATCACTCACTCTGCATGGTGTTAATACTGTCAGCTTGATACCCAGTCACTGCATTATTTTAATTGCAATCTGCTTTGTGCAGCAAAGCAAAATAGTCTGTTATCACGAAAACATAACTACATGTTATAGCAGTAAATAAGAATAAAGATTATAAATCCTTAGATGTAATAATCTGCAGCATTCTCTGAAACAAGTAACTCACAATAACCCTTATTGTACATGTTGATTGGTCAACACAATGTGCTTTACATTCACTAAGCTGTCATTTACTCATCAAACCATGAATAACATTAATAATGCTTTACAACATATTGACTGGCATAAACTATTTAGTGATAAAAACACTGAGGGAAAAATTGAGTATCTTCAAACAAATATTACAAAGGTACACTTCTCCGTTTGTACCATTCATTAATGAATATAAAAGAAACATAGTGAAGCCAATGTGGTTTAGTGGGGAAGTAAACCAAGAAATTAAAAATAAGAAAAGAGCTTTTAAAGCATTTAAATTATACAAATCAGAGGCATATTATATTAGATTTAAGGAAGCCAATAATTCATGCAAAAAGGTGATTAGATGGGCTAAACTAGAAAATGAGAGAGGGATAGCCAAAGAGAGCAAAACCAACCCCAACTTCTTTAAGTACATACATTGTAAAACAACAAGAAAGGAAAGTGTAGGTACACTAAAAACAGAGATGGAGGAGTTAGTTAACGAGGACCAGGAAAAAGCAGAAACTTTAAATAATTTTTCCTCAGTATATAATACGGAGGAACCTATGGCAATGGAAATGCAAATGACTACTGAAAAAAATTACAGACAAATTCTGATTGGATGACTCAGGACAAGGTGCTGCAGCAACTAAAGGAAGTTAATGTCAACAAAGCTCCGGGGCCTAACGGTATTCACCCACGAGTACTTAAGGTACCTCTGTTTTTAATCTTCCGGTATTCTTTTCTGTCAGGAATTGTACCAAAAAGGGTTCAAACTCTTTGCCTGGAAATTATAGACCTGTGAGCTTAACTTCTGTGGCTGGGGAAGTATTTGAAGGGTTATTAAGGGATAATGTTCAGGAATTAATTCTGAAGAGCAGTGTTGTTAGCAAAAATCAGCATAGTTTTATTAAAGATAGGTCATGTCAAACTAATTTAATTGCATTCTATGAAGAAGTAAGTGTAAATGTGTAGATCAGGATGTTGCAGTGTATGTAATCTATTTGACACGGTTCCGCACAATAGGTTAGTATTCAAACTGAAGGAAATTGGCCTACATGCAAATTCTTGTTCTTGGGTTGAACATTGGCTTAGTGATAGAGAACAGAGAGTAAATCTTCAAGCTGGACAAAAGTGGTAAGTGGTGTTGAAAATCATGTTTCTGTGTTTGCAGATGACACTAAACTAGGTAAAGTAACACAATGTGAGCAGGATATTACAGTGCTGCAGAGGGATTTAGGAGACTAGGAGACTTGGCACACAAATGGCAGATGAAATGTAATGTACATAAATGCAAAGTTATGCACTTTGGGTTAAGGAATACACAAGCAATTTATACCCTAAATGGAGGTGAATTAGGGATAACAAAATGTCAGAAGAATTTGGGAATTGTTATAGACAGCAAACTAGGAAACAATGTGCAATTTGCTAAGGCTGGTAAGGTATTGTCGTGTATAAAAAGGAGCATCAATTCGCGGGATAAAAATATAATTTTGCCCCTTTATAATTCAATGGTAAAACCGCACCTTCAATTTTGGCCACCTATTCTAAAG
>VKOC01040529.1:0-13915 GCA_009364415.1 Spea multiplicata | reverse complement strand
ATATATATATATATATATATACAAAGCACAAACTATAGCAACAATTAACTCTGATGCTGGTACTGATTTTGGGTTATGAACAGAAAGTTTGGAGTATTTTGATCTATGAATTAAAACAGTACTATACAATTTATTTGGCTGCTCCATTGTACTATTTGCACACACTGCTCTTTCTCTAAAGAGAAGACTTTGACTAAGACTGTAACATGCAAATCATTTATAATGATCATTCCAAACTGTCTTAATGTGACAAAGGACAAAGGAGATATAGTTAAGATTTAATTAATTCCTTTTCTGCATTAATTAATTGTGTGGGATCTCTTTGACTTATTGTGAATGGTGTTGTCTATTGAATCCTCTCTGCTCATATAAATTAATCAACTCCATGAGCAAACTTTTTGATTGTTTATGTGGCAATGATCTCTACATGGAGACACAGTGTACTTCAGAAGAGTCTCTGTTTAGAAAGGACAGTTCCTACTGGGACCCAAATCTATCTCTCAACTTATGAGTCTTTTGTTCTATTTATGTGTGTATCACAGCATTCTACAGCCCCAACATGTAAATTAAATAGTGTAAAAAAACCTTTTTATTGCCTGTGTAAATGCCTTCTTCAATAACTCATATTACATTAGTTGCAATCTGAAATGATTAAGATGTGGTCTATGTTATAGGTATTGGATTTCTCTTAGGTGCATTCAGCATTCACTTGGAGGCAGAGATGACTTAAGGATTTGTGGGGCCTGGGGAACGAAATATTTGTGAGCCATTATGAGCTACAAAAATTAGTCCCATTCTCAAAGATGAACAGTCCAAAGAGGGACACTTGGTAGGAATGCATTCATGTCCACCACAGACTATATGAATAATGGCTTACCTTTTCTTTAATACAATGCTTTAAAACAAGAATACATTCTCCCTCACAATATCAGTGGAACTAACAATGTTGCTTCTCTGAGCGGGTCTGGAAGCATATGTGATTGCAGGAGGACTGTATTATTGAAGGAGAAGCACCAATAATAAGTACAGGGCCTGGGTGGGTCTCTCTTCTTCTCCCTTCTTCTCTCTGTAACAGTCCAAGAGAAAGGGATCCCATATGCAGAAAGGTGTGGGTAACCATGGGACTTAGGAGAATCCACAGAAGGAAAAGGTCAATGGAATAAACAGGGGTCAATGCAGATGGGAAAACAGACAAATTCCAATAAACAATCCAAAGTCAATTAAGGCAGCAATCAGAGAGAATAGTCAGGAACTTAGCAGGAGTCAGGAAACCAAGATATCATCAAGCAACAACACAGAGTAAAATTATATAGTATGAACCTCACACAGGCTTATAATAGAGTGAGCAGGGGATTTAAATATGATGTCAAACAGCTGAACCTGATGATAAGCCAATCAGAGCAGGATTGAGTGAAGACCCGCCCCCTAGAATGTGATGTCACAACCTCTGTATACCTGAAGGTTGTAGGCATTCCTCACAGCATGCGTGCTCCCAGAAGCTGGTCTCTGACCGTGTCCATAATGCACTGCCAGATTCACGCTTAACATCTGCCACATAGTAATACTGTCACATAATACAATATTAATGCCATTGTACTTGAATCATTTTAATAACACAGCTTTCCCCGATTAATCGGCTTACAGTATTATCAGCATCTAGATTCACATTGCCTATAAAGAATCAGAGTCTTGCTGAAATAATTTCCAAATTACTAGAGTTACTATCTTGCTTTCTTTAAGGTACTTTTTCTCATCAGAAAAACATTGTTGTATATATTTATTCCATTTCAAATCAATCTTCCTATCTAACACCTGTCTCCTTATTGTCTCATTGCTGTTCTCATAACATTGCCTTTGAATATTCAACCAACTGGAAAAGCTTACCTGTATTTCTATGCCTCATTGATTGTCCAAATGTCATCTTAAAACATATTTTTTTTGTCTGTTACTTCCAGTCTCAAACCAACTTACTTGTTTTCCTCAAGGGCCTAAGGGTTGAATGATGTCAGTTCATCGAGCTGTGCTGTCCCCTTCAAACTGTCTTTTCGATACAGTTATTCTGTCTATTTGTATAAAAAGAATGTTATTAATGTAATATGGTAGTTGTGATTTACTGTATAAACTCTGCTAATTGGGATATTTGGTCTCACATAGTATCTGTCAATGGAATTGTCCCCATATTTGTTCAAATCCTTTAAATGTCCATAATGTTAGTTTCACGGATGTCTGAAATATGTGCATGACTAATGCAAAGGTCCAAAAGTGGTACTAAAACGATGTTACTCCTGGATGGACCATCCTATTGGTTGCTCAATGTTAAGATCACTTTTTAAACGTTATTCTTCCATTCATAACTCTAGCGGTCTGGAACCTAGGTTGGCTATGTTAGAACCTAGTAGTTTTGTTTGCGTAAAAAAGCATGTTTTTTAGAGTGGTTTTCTTGAAAAGTCTTGTAACCGCACTTGGGAACAGGCTGCCTGGAGCTCTCCGTCTTCTGAGGAAGCAGGTGACTGGGGAGGGGCTGGACACACATAAGGGTGGGGATAGACAAGCAAGTGGCGTGGTTAGTTGTGAAAGGGGTGGAGCTAGCCCCAGATAGCATTAAATAGGTTGGAAGTGGGAGAAGAATTAGGTAGATAGTGGACACATCTAAACCCCACTCCACTTTTAGTACCACTTTTGGACCTTTGCATTAGTCAGGCACATATTTCAGAAATAAGAGACCTAGGGAAGCAATGATTAACTAGATTTTCCAAGTATGACATACCTGTCAGCTTTCAAATTGTGTTCCAGAGACCATGCCTGTCAGATTAATGCCTACCTCACAGTGAAATTTGGTGAGTGGCGGGATGAATTCCAGATCTCATATTCCCACGTTTCTACTTTGGCCGCGCATCTAATCTAAACATGTTATCCAAATCCTACCCACCCAGCCAGGACTCCTTGTATTGAGTTACTTGCTATAGTGTTTTAGTAGGGGTCCACCTGCATAACACTGATTTGCATAAAGCCTTTCAATAATAAATAATAAAAAATAATAACTCAACTATCTTTAACCCCTTAATGATAAAGCCCGTACATGTACGGGCTCAAAATGCATTATTTTTAATGGGTTTAGGAACCGTCCATTGTCTTTAAGGGGATAACTAAGTATGACCAGAATTATGTATCACATAATATAATTTATATTTCAAGCTAAATATTTCTTATTGAGGACGCCTCAGTCCTTCCTGCAGCGCAATAATTAAATCTGCCATGCTAGTAGTCTAACCAATTACTTTGTATAGATTTTGGTAAGCAGGCAAAGTTCATCTGTCTTCTTCCCATTGTTCTTACAGTCTGTGGGTTTGAAAAAGTATTTCAGCCTTGGGAGAGGAGGGTGCCACCTGTAACAAGTAGTACAGGGAACAAGGTACTGAAACTTCAGTATGTGCACAAAGTACAATAGAAGGTTATTGTTATGGAGACATAATCATACTGTTAGAAGCTAGGTATTGATAGACCTTGGCTTATTGGCTTTTATGATAATTTATTATGTGTTCTTCACTATTAATTTTTTTGAGGATGTTATACATCTGGAAGCTCTTAGGGTTTACACCGTAGGCTTTGCGTTTGGCAGATGATTAACAAGCCTTTATGTAATACGCATGGAGGTGACCTTTGTGCCAGCATGCATGATTACCAGATTTCCACTTAATATGGTCACTCTTCTATATTTATAGCGTGTTTCATTATTTAGAACACAGTACCAAATTTAGTAAGCGTTTCAGGCTGCCTGTTATTTAAGTAAAGTGCAAGTTGATAATAATGTCAGGGTTGGTGTATGAGCGTAGAAGCAGGGGTGCTATCTCTTTCCAGACACCCCTATCAGGTAGTCTGCAGTGGTAGGTAAGCAGGACCCACTAGATAGAGCAGGAAGCACGAGGGTTCAAATAATAGATGTCGTCAGGAACAATCCAAAAGGTCAAGACAGGCAGCAATCAATCAACAAGAGTCTCTCCATCAGATCATGCTTGTCATTTTGTTCTTGTGTGCTCTATAGATAAAGTCATAGTAATAGTTTGGGACAGTGTTATCACCAAAATGCTACCAAATGCAGCTGAAAATCTGTTACTAGCAGCAGATATTTGGAAGAAAAAAAAAACCAAAACACTTTTTTATTCTGAGGAATCTGTTTTAATATTTAACAGGGAAACATAAACAATAGGACAGTGGCTGTGGAGGGGCCGGCTGGTGGCATTGTCCTGCGTCAGGCCAAGATAAGTGGTCAAGGTAAATATATCACTGACCATATGTTAGATGTCTTAGGGTTTGATCACATGGGTCTCTGAGAATTTATGCCAATTTCAGAGATCCCAGGTGAAAAAAAACATACACTTTTGGAGTTGATTCTTCAAAATTCTACATGGATTCATCTCTTTGAGCTGGTGGGGCAAATTTTACCCCCTTGGAAGCCAGGGCAGTTATTATAACTTATTTAAATATGTTCACGTGATAACAGCTTAAACTTTACCTAGGGATATAAGAGAAAATGTTGTTGACTGATTCTACATCCCCTCAGTAGCCTCTTAAAACAAATAGCAGATGCGCTAAACCATGTGTTGTCTGTGACGACCTGTGACCATAAGAACAAAATGTCACCTAAAACTCACAAAATCACTAAAAATAATACATTTTAAAAATAATAAAACAATAAAAATAACTAAATTACATTAAAATAGTTACCTGGCATCCACAGCGATAATAAGAAATAATAAAAATTTATATGTTAAAATGTAAATAATAATGTGAGAAACTACCCCAAAATAGGATATAATTTAACTTGATTGACGGTACCAGCCACTAATAAGAAACAATAAGCCTTAATATGTTACAATGCAAATAATAATAATAATAATGTAAAGGCGTTACCCCAAAATGAAATGTATTTGCTAAAAAAGCTAAAGAGATGACTATATACGGAACAAAAAGAACCATCCACCTTTGGGACGTCCAAGCCTAAAACAGAACCCTCAGGGAGATTGTGCCTAATTGATCCAGTAATTAGTAATTTGCCCTCTGCTTGGTAATCAATATTTCTATGTTAGAACAATAATGACAAACCAATTCTAACCCTAGGGCTTTGCAATGATGAGCGATAGCAAAACGAGTTGCTTGACGCACATCTTGTCCACATACAAAAATCATATGCAAAAGAAAATAAATAATGTAATCCCTCCTCTATAGACTGAGGTGTATTTACTTTGGGCACTGCACCTTTTAAAGCATCTTATGGAGAGTAAATGGGCTGATTGGAGAGATCACAGATCTCCTTTGTAACTGGCACATTGTACAAAGACACTGAGCAGGGCCGGCCAAAGACATAGTGCCACCTGGGGCAAAGTTTGAAATGCCGCCACTGCTCATTATCTACCCTTCCTCTGCCTACCTTCTCATTATCTACCCTCCTTACTCCCTATTATCCCTATTATACCCTTTGTACTTCACTTACCTTCCAGCAGTCCTGCGGCGAGTCTCCCTGCTCTGTCGCGGTGCGCGCTGCTTCACTGCTGAGAGCTGGAAATGATGTCCTATTCCGGCGCTCAGCATTACAAGCCGGCACCAAGACCGAGCTAGAGGACTCGCAGAGGAGCGAGAGGGCATCCCCCTCTCCTCTGCTTAAAAAAAAAAACGCTTGGGGAGGCAAAGTGCCGCCTCTTCAAAAGTGCCGCCTGGGGCATTTGCCCCACTCTGCTCCATGGCAGGGCCGGCCCTGACACTTAGGAGCCTGATAGCCCAAGAGGGTAGACCTCCCACCTGATGTGTTGTGGGGAGCTCTGTACCTGCTGCCCTAGGCCAGAATATGCCACAGTTTTAAATCTGCTGGAAAAGATGGATTCCTTTTTTGTGACAGTGCTTTTTCTTTTAGATCAGGCTCCTTTTCTATTTCTTCTGTTTCATCTATTTGAGTGATATTGTGAGTTGGCATTGGCTGGAGTTTTTTCAGCACTCGCAATTTAGTCAATAATCTGCAATTTGTTGCGGTTATTGGCCTGGGGCCATTGGTGGGACAAGGCCTAGTAAGAGACTACAACGTCATTTTACCTGAAGGCCCTAAAAGGGGTCAGTCCACCCCATATTATACAGCGACACAAAGACAAAACCATGTATGAAATGCATGTCCAACAGCTTCTTAAATGTGATTATATTAGAATACAATTTCCATGCCATTAAGCAATGATAATGCTAATTTCCTATTAGTTTAGATGTCATTATGGATACATTTATAGAAGGTTTATTTTGACTGTCAATTATACCCCCTGCTGTAACATATATATGCCCAAGACCAGTTATAGACAATCAGGTTACCCTCTGTTACATCTGGAAAGAAATGGACAAGACATTGCTGACATGAAAACATATATTCGGGAAGGTAAGGTGATGACTACTACAGCTACTAAAAGGCACTTACAGCCAGGTCCTCCAACATCAATATTCATATAAAGAATGTCCTGTTATGCCTCCATTCTCCACACATATATAGTTCTGTAAGAAAATGTCATCTCCAGGCAGGCAGGTGGTTACCTGACTCCAAGTGTTAGAGGATTCATTCAATAGGTCAGTACAAAGATATCACAACACCAGTACCAGGAGCACACCCTGAATAAGCCTGAATAACCTACTGAGGGGTTGAGCCCTAACAGAGGAAACCACGGACTACAATGATCCCATGGTAAGGAGGCTCAGGTAGAGGCAACTACTCCATGAACTGTAGGAGTATAGGTAGCAAAGCACTTGTTGGAGGGCTGGATAGATAGACAGGTAGTTGTTCAGGAAAGGTAGCCCCAGGAAGCCAGGACAGGTAGTCACCCGAGGCCGGATTCAGCTCATTAAGGTGGTAGTCAGATGGAGCCAAGATCGGTACACAGAGCAGGTCAACGAAGTACAAAACCACAAGGCAGAGAGTAGTTAGACATGCCAGGAGTCTTAAACAGAAAAGATATTCTTTTTCAGTAGGCTGGAAGTAATGAGAAGCATTATTTGAGTAGTGTGATTGGATGGATGAACAGAATTCACATCAAAGAAAACCTTGCTATGAAACTTGCAAAATAAATGTTGGCAGTAAAATATAAGATGTTTTATAACATATAGAATAAAAGCATCTTAAGGTATGAAATAATGACATAAGGAAATATTAGCCACTGCCAGGAAAAAATAACAGATACTCAATCCCTAAAATGCCATCTTATTTCCACTACTTGTTTTATTAAGAGAATAATAGGAGAACTCTATTCTAGCTTGTGAGAGATTTCTGGTCTCTTGAGAGGTCTGAGGCTCTGATTGACAATCTTCTCAAATGTCCAACACTACGTCAGGCTGCAAATTACAAGAATTGGTATATTCCCAAAACTATTGTAACACTAACAATGCACACATTTCAAGCCATGTGTGTGTAAATGTAATTTCCTCTTACAAACAATGGTTTGGGAGACTTGTCCATTTTGGTTTCGATGGCTTGATGTATTTAAAACAGACAGGTCTAATCACTCTCCACTGTAACACAGCATAGATGAGTAAGCTGTTCAAGAACTGAGTGTGATGCTTTTAGTAATGACTGAACTAATTAGGTTTTCACATACTAATTCACATTGCAAAGCAGACTTCAAGAAATGAGAAAATAAATATTCTATGGGTTGTCTGGATGAAGTGGAACACATTTCAGCTGTTTGGCTGATGGGTGTAATATTCCTAATGATGACTCTGAAAATTGCAGGTTTTTTTAACCATTTAAATGTTATACACACTGACAACCCCAAGGGTTAAAGGGTTTAGGGACAGAGGGTTGTTTAACACCAGATGCAAGTGACACTACTAATCCAGGAAAAGGCAATTTATATTGATAGCTTTTTAGAGGTGCTGTTATTGGCACATTGCTCCTAAAAAATCTGCAAAAAACTTTTTTATGGATAAAGGTAAAAATATTGCGTGGCTGTATTAATATTGTGGGGGTTTTTACTGAAACCACACTTTACAGAATTTTATACAAATATAAAAGGTCACACAGTGGGACATTTCAGATGTTCTTTACACAGATTTACAAACAAAGATTATGGTGACACCGTGATACATTCACAGCCACCAAACATTCTAATCACTGAGGAGAAAAAAAGGGCTAGAGGGATTTGGGTTCAAAAGTGGGACTTCCCCAACAGGGCACTTAATGAGGTGTACATTAAAGACATGCCCATCCTTCTCCTATTGTTATATATATGCAAATGTATTCATTAGTATTTTTTCTTGAACAGATCTCCTTTGGCCTCGCCTATGAATACAAGACCCAATCAATTTGAACTTGATCTTCTTATTTTTATTGTTTTGTAAGTGTGGTGCTCATCTATGTATAGAAGTAAACTCTGTGCAGCTCATTTTATTGTAAAGAGCATTAAACATTAGTGTGATAGAATTTTAATCAATAACAAGCTAGCTGGGGCTTGTAACACCATCATTTATGACATCACAATGGGAAAATTGGGGTCAATCGCTCACAGATTCCCAGTGACTGTGGATTTTCTATTGCTAGTGTAAGAATTTTGCAAATTAGACAATACAATGGCCTAGTAAATGGAAAGACAGGTACAGTAGATAGGCTGCTTTTATCTTATGAAGAGCTGTCATCAGTTAATAGATAGTGTGACATACTTGATACCATGCCTTGGATTTCCACTATGCTGCCTTCTGTGTATGTTACAAAATAACATTGATTTCACAAACAAAAACAGAACTATTTGACTGTGTCCTGAAAATGCATGAGTTAATTATAGAGTGCAAGAAGGGCTAGCAAAGGATCTTGCAAGTATCAAATTTAATTTGTGCTCTAATCTGAACTACTAGCTTTCCAGTATGACATGTGACTTTTTTATTATTTTGTTATTTTGTTAAATTGCGTTTTGGAGAAATCCGTCAAAGGGCTAACAAGGCCTCCGATTATTTAAAGGCTTGATATATAACATGGTATTGGCAAAAAAGTTTTGGGGGTAAGTGGGTGCATGGGAGGGCTGGCATGTTTTGGCTTGGGGCAAGTACAGTTCAGCAGCCCCTCCTCACCCCCACCACTCAACCCCATTTAATATGTTATTTAGTTTACACACGCGCATACATTCACACTGAAACACACACTCACATTATGAAAGCTTCCTCAGCCTGATCATTCCTTCTGCTCCCAAATTGGGTTAAATGTTGCCACTCTATGTCATGCAGGAAAATAAACTAGAGGGCTTATTAGCGTTAACCCTTTCACAGCCTCACTCCTATCAAGGGCTGACCTTGTGACATGGAACAAAACAGTAAAATACCACTTTGTACCAGGATTGCTCTTAATAAATAACTTCTAATGTACCTAGCATGCCAAACAGTTTTCTCCACACTTTACACATCTTTCATAGTTCTTCCAACACAACATGAAGTGTGCATTCAGAGATGTGCTCAATACACAGCATTTCACTCATATGCCCCTTCAGCACTCATTGATTTTTGAAAAAATGTAAAAATTAATGGGCCTTCAACATCATATAGCACAAAAATTCAACTAGACAACTCAGAAAGGACTTACATTTAAAAGACAGAGGGTAAAGGTACATTGTCCCCATGAGATCAAACCACAATAACCATCAATAGTCCAAGTTCAAGTAGACCTTGTTATATTTATGACATGATCACCAAATGGTGACATACAGATTAACGTTAAACTAAGACAACAATCCACCAAGGATCTGTAGGAACACCCTAATGTGATCTGAGTATGTAATAATCATCTATGGCAATTATTTTATATGAGCAGGCTTGACCCAAGCTAAAGTTTTATAAAATTTATAGCTATGAACATGGTCCTGAACAATATCCATATATTTTCCTCTTTTTTTTAGCAACCTGATTATAAATGTCTGAAAAAATATACAGCAAGCAAAAATATGTACAAAAACCTGATAAATTATGATGGCTTCATTTGTCCAAACATAAATAATAAATAACCATAAATAATGGCAGTATTCATAGATTAGATGTCACTATGTATATTAAATGTTTCAATTACTCCTCTTTAGCTTGATAGATAAATGTGTACGCTGTTTATTTGGCAGCCGGGGGAAGAATATAGAACGTTTGTTAAAAACAATAGCTGCTTAACAGTTTAAATGAAAAGAACCAAGTGAAATGGAAATATATAACTTGTTATACCTTTACACTGTTCATGTTTGATGCATCTCTACCATTTATTATGCAATTTGTTGAGGTTTGACAAAGTAATTGTCTAGCAAACCATGGCGTTAATGAAATTTTTCTGCTTCAAACAAAAGAGTGTTTTATTAGCAAAAGTATTCCAGAAAATGGCTTAATGCATCAGATTTTTATAAATGCTGCTAATACATATGTTAAATACGCCTTATGTACTATTTACGGGATGTGTGCATTAATATTAATGATGCAAAATCTTTTTGGATTAGGATGAGACAAATGCCTGGTGTCCTTTCAATTACCTCCCTATTCCTGTTTTAAATTACATCGAATGTATCGGCTCGGTGAGAAACACTGGGGTTTGTAAGCCAAAGGAGCATACATAATTCATTAATTGAAAACATATATTGTTTCGCAGATGTACAATATATTCTGCCAACATTATCTACTCATTCGCTCTTTCATTCCTAAGATTTCATCTTGGAGTTCTCCCTAGATATTTGCCTTAAGAGAATTACAATCTGTCCTCGAAACTATAGTGTTCAGAAAATATAATTTGGGCACAAACTTTCAATTGTTTAACAAAGCTGCTTAGGGATAATGTTGGATGGATGTAATTATGTTAATACGGAACCAATATATTTATGTTCATCTTGTAATTATATTGTGTTGAGATATTTTTGTAGTGATGATGGCCACCTATTAACCATTACTCCAGGGGTTATCTGATCCATACCTTTGGTATGACATCTATTGGTAAGAATACTAGGGTTTACTGATGGTGATGATAGTCCGAGAGATCTGCCATGCCACATAGTCTACCCCCCTGTCTGTGCAATGTGTTACAATGAATATATTTTGCATAATACCGGTTCAGTCAGAAAACCCCAAGGCGAAACTTCGTAAATGGAAAAAAGTGTATATGTGAGATTATTCCGTATTAATCCAATGGCAATTAACTGCATTACTTTCCATACATTGGTGAATACAATTGATTGGCTATGTTTTGGTTTGTGGTTTGCAAACAGGGGTAAAATATCAATGGGGTAAAAGGGGGCAGTTACGCTAGGGCTCCTCATGGCAAGGGCCGTCACTTGCTGCTTAGCAAACACATCTCCTGCTAAGGAGCTGGAGGGCCGGGAAAGAGGCAAATGCCCATGAAGGGCACAGGTGAACAGCATTCATATGTATTACACACCCAAGTAACAGTGGGCAAACCAGCTCATGCTGTCCTTGTCATTTACCTGGTTGATGTTTTTATAAAATGTATGTTTTCTTCTAAAAGTTCATTCATGGAATAACTTTAAAAACATTTCAATTTCAGAACATGCGTGTTCCATGTATATGTGAGACTTAAGTCTACCTTTTATGAACGCAGAAAAATATTACATACATGTAAGCATACATATTACACAATTTGGATACAAAGGAAACTTCGTCCTACACATTTTCTTTTGTTTAGCCATATACCAGCAGAAATAAACCATGTTTCACTGAGTTTAGTGATGTGTACAGACAAGCCAGAATAAGCAGACAAGCAGAACTTTGTGCAGCCGATGTGAAATGAAAGCTGAATCAGTTTTTCTCTCCCAGTGGGAGAATACAGTGGTCAACACATCAGTTTCTAGATGAATACGCTGGGTTCTCTTTGCTGAAGCTCTCATATTGGCTGCCAGTTTAGTTGGTAGGTGACCATCAGTTGATCATATTTACTAAAGCTGTAGAGTTGTCCTTTAATTCAAGTAGAGCCCTAGCCAGTCTTCTGTCATGGATCCTTTAAATAACAGATTTTTATATCACAAAATACCCTCTCTGTGTTGGTTAGTTTGTTCAGCCCTACAGACCTAGCAATGTTCTGAGGCCAGTGACCTGGGACCCTTTAAGTCACTGGCACCAGTTACTTGAACCTTTTTGCCTTATAGATTCTATGAGGTCATAATTATTCCTTTTTTACATCAGTAGCCCAAATATTATAAAAATTAATTTTACATTTTGGAATCTCCAAATTTCCAAAAGCTTATGTGACATCAGTGTGGGACGACACCTCTGCATGTGTAATGTGTAATTACAGATATACACAAACTGACACATCCCTATATGTGAATGACAAAGTACAAAGCAACACTGAACATGCGATAAGCAAATAAAAGACATTCAAGATCATAATTAAAAATATGCAGAAAATAACCGAAGTGAAAATAAAAATGCAAATATACAAAAATTGAGCTGGGAATGCAAAAAACTGAGAAATAATAAAATGCATCTGAAAACAAAGTAATATAGAAACAAAGTAAGTAAGTTCCATTATATGTTTGTGGAAGGAAGGAAACAATGGTGATCAATACCCAGTTAGCCAGATTTAATCATTCTGGATTTTTTTTTACCAACCAAAATGTCCACACTTGCATCTGTAGAGAAGATTAAAGATAGGAAGGATCCCCACCTTATTACTTAAAGGGGCAATAAAGCTTTTTAACACTATACTAAATATAGTGTTGTTCATATTTGTGCTTCAATCCAAAGATTTAAATTAGACTCACTGGCCACTTTATTAGGTCCACCTGTTCAATCACATGGTAGCAGCTCAATGCATTTAGGTATGTAGACGTGGTCAAGACAGCTTGCTGAAGTTCAAACCGAGCATCAGAAAGGGGAAGAAACGGGATTTAAGGGACTTTGAACGTGGCATGGTTGCTGGTCTGAGTATTTCAGAAACTGCTGATCTACTGGTATTTTCATGCATAGCCATCTCTATGGTTTACAGAGAATGGTCCGAAAAAGAGAAAATATCCAGTGAGCGGCAGTTGTGTGGACAAAAATACCTTGTTGATGTCAGAGGTCAGAGGAGAATGGGCAGACTGGTTTGAGATAACAGAAAGGAAACAGTAAGTGAAATAACCACCCATTACAACCAAGATATGCAGAATACCATCTCTGAACGCACAACACGTCTAACCTTGAAGCAGATGGGCTGCAGCAGCAGAAGACAACACCGGGTGCCTCTCCTGTCAGCTAAGAACAGGAAACTGAGGCTACAATTAGCACAGACTCACCAAAATTGGACAATGGAAGACTGGAAGAACTGATGAGTCTCGATTCCAGCTTCAGATGGCAGGCTCAGACTTTGGCATAAACAACATGAAAGCATGGATCCATCCTGCCTTTTATCAAGGGTTCAGGCTAGTAGTGGTGCTGTAATGGCGTGGGGGACATTTTCTTGGCACACTTTGGGCCCCTTAGTACCAATTGAGCATCCTTTAAACGTGACAGCCTAACGTAGTATTGTTGCTGACCATGTCCATCCCTTTATGGCAACAGTGTACCCATCTTCTGGTGGCTACTTTCAGCAGTATAATGCACAATGTCACAAACTGGTTTCTTGAACATGACAATGAGTTCAATGGCCTCCACAGTCACCAGATCTCAATCCAATAGAGCACCTTTGGGATGTGGTGGAACGGGAGATTTGCATCATGGATGTGCAGCCGACAAATCTGCAGCAACAGTGATGCCATCATGTCCACATGGCCGGCCCAAGACAAAATGCCGCCTGGGGCGAAGTTTAAAATTCCGCCCCCCCATTATTTACCTTTTCCTCTCCCTGCCGCTCCCATTATCTACCCTTCCTCTTCCCCCCCTTCTTACCTTTCAGCAGTCCTGCGGTGAGTCTCCCTGCTCGGTCTCGGTGCCGGCTTGTAATGCTGAG
>VKOC01040476.1:0-10235 GCA_009364415.1 Spea multiplicata | reverse complement strand
TATAGTGGGTGTGAACCAATGATGTCACAGTGTGTGTTACTGTATGGTGTTAGTTTGTGTGAGTGTATGGAGTCAGTGAGTGTTAGAGGTGCACCTACCCTTACAAAAAAATTACTGAAGTTTTTCTGAAATAATACTGCTATTTTTTGGACATGAAAAAACTGCAATACTGCACTTTTACTGCAGTTTTACTGCATTTGTACTTCACTGTACTGCAGTTGTACTGCAGTTATTTTTGTACGGAAGTACAAATGCAATAAAGCTACAGTACTTTGAATTACAACTGTTGATTTGCAATATAAAAAAAAGAAGTGCGGTAAATGTGCAGTAATACTGCAGTAAAAGTGCATTATTGCATTTTTTTCATGTCCAAAAAATAGCACTATTACTTCAGAAAAACTACAGTAATTTTTTGTAAGGGTAGAGTTAGTGGTGTCTGGGAGAGGGGGAAAGTGTATGTATGTATATATGTATGTATGTGTGAGTGTATGGTGTTCGTATGAGGGTTAATGTTAGTGTAAGGCATTAGAGCAAGTTTGCATGTTAGTATATGCGTGTGTTAGTTAAGGGGGGTGCAGGGGCGAATGGATGTTAAATCCATCTTTAACATACTGTGACATTTGCTTTACGACAAGTTCTCTAAGTAACCATGATAGAGACATCTGATGTTTCATTTTAGTTTCGGAAAGTCAAAATATAGATATTTTTGGCTATTAAATCTTACGTGACGCATACTTATAGCCTTAAAGCATCTTTGCGAAAGTAAATGATTTGCTAATGAGCGATAGATTGCAGCCGATAGGAATGCAAAGGGAATGCATATTTGGCACTAGAGTACACCTGTTCTGATGAGGAGAATTATTCATTCTCATATCAATGGGTCAGGAGAGACTTTAAACACAATGATGATAAAAACATTCCGTTACAAACAGACCTATTAGAAGTGTAACTGAAGTATATATATTTATGGAATTATATCATTTTTAAAATGTTTAAGGGTACGTTTGAATTACCTGGGTGATTGAACTTAGGTTTGTTTTTATGTGACATCTCACATATTTAACTGTATATATAATTGTATATATCTGTATGTATAGTATGTGTGTATGTATACTTGGTGTGTTGGGAGGGGCAATAAAATGGTGCGTCCCCATCCATTCTCTGTACTACACATTTCATGTGTTTCTGTCCAAACTGTTATATGATGCACAACTGTCCTGTTTAGCCTTACTATAGCTTTATGGAATATAACGGAGCCATAGAAATCAATAAATAATAATAAAAAGGATACAAAGTTCATACATAAAAAATATAATCTCCTGCTGCACCCACCTTGACCATTTCTTGGTCAGACACGTTATAGTACTGCTACTCCACTTAAACTACAAGAAACAGCAGTGGTCTACAGCTCCAACATTACCATACGTTCATATCACACTGCACTCATATAATTATTGCATGATGTAGAATATCTGTGAGTATTTGGTAAACGGGAAGGCGACCTAAACATATATAACTCCGGGACAAAAGGGTTGTCTTAGGATAAATAAACACAAGCATCCACTCACTGTGAGGGGTAGAAGGGAAGAGCGCCACTCTAAGGTTTTAACCAGGTTAACATGGCCCTCGGCATTTCGGGTTCAGGCGAGCCATGGTAGGGCCCCACTGGAATTGGTACCTTATGGCCATACGCTACCTGTGGTCATAAGGGAGGTACAATCAGTGGATCTCCACAACTGTCCCATGAACCTTGTTGCCTGCAACAACAGGAGTGTCATGTTTCTACATGTGACCGTTCCCGAAAATCAGCACTGCCCCACGGAAAATAGGACTGTTGGGTTAACTCTATTGCCATTTCTCTGAGCTCCTCATACCAATTTTGCCTGTACCAAAACTGTCAAGATATAGAATCCGATTTTTTATTTTCTCCAAAAATGTATGGCCCTTGCAGAGTTAATTACATTTGATAGAATTACATGAACGTAACAAGGTCAGTTGGTAAATGGCAAGGCATTTATCTTCCCTCTCTATGCAAGATCTTTAAAGCCACAATTTCTTTTTTTTTTCATTGCTCCCAAATGCTCAATTCCGAGTCCTCTCATTAGAGTTTAAATATATTGTATATTTCCTTTTGCATTGTTATCTTGTTTGGGTAATTTGTAAGCAAATTACATTCAAATGTAATTCAGAGTAAGGAAAATGTCCTTGTCCTAAAAAAGGTAGGGAGAAAGGCAATTTTTACCGCAGTGATTAGTGATCACAAAGAGGTCTATTTAAAACATTGAGTAAGATGTTCCAAAAAACCCCACCAAACTTGGTGAGTTTCTTTTGAGGCTATGTATAAGACTTAGTTGACTTAGTTAGAGATAAACTCAAAGCTATGTATAAAGTAGCAGGTTTAGCCAAATTACCTGCCTTGAGTCCATGTTTGCCCTCAGCCCTTAGTCAAAGTGTGAGGCAAAATATTGAATCTCATCAGAGTTACAAGGACACTCCAGCCACCATATAATCTTTAGCTGTTCGGCGATAGTATTGCAAATACATATGAATTTAACCCCCCCCCCCAACCCCATCTGCTGGAAATCTGTTTACCCTTTGTATAGCACTATAGAATGTAACAGACCTGTATAGCGGGGCCAGCTCCAGCACTGGCTTGAGAATGCTGCAGGTGGGTCTTTTCAGTTACTTTCAATGGCAGCAGTTTCCTGCCACTGATTGGCTGCTTCAGGGCAACAATTGTCAGAGGGCAGCTGCAGCAGAAGGGCTGCGGTTTTTACATGTAAACATTTTTCCATTTTGGAGGCGTCAATGATAATAAACTGCCACTTCACTCTCTGAATAAACAAGGCAATTTACATCTTATCCCCCCTTTCTATTTACATTTTATTTATATATCAGCACCATACACACATATATCGGCATACACACACTGGATACATTTCTAAGTACATAATGCATTTTAAGTTGTAAGCTCATTTTTTCATACAGTTGAAGATAATAATATAACTCGGTCTTGTAGTTGGGAAAAGGTGCTATGTTGCCATTGCTTTTTCTATTATAAATTCTCACAAAGCTGTTTATGGTATAAGTAGTTAGCTGTTTAAGGTAGTATGTTGTTATAACTATATCCCGATACAAACCACACATTACAAATGGATAAACTGGCAATTGCACTAGGAACTCACTCTTAATAATGATACGGTAACTCACCTACACCACACTATTTAGTATATATGTAATGATAACTATGTGCTAATTTTAAGTCCCATTGCTTACACTGTAGAATAATCTTCTCTTTAATAGGATTATATACCATGGGGTTATGAAATCGCATAGTAATAAAGAGGCTTAGAAAGAAAGGCATTATTAGTAAACATGTATTTACAAATGTAAAGGCTTTTAGCGAGAGACTTTTCATTGCTCGCTTCCATATATATAAAATGCCACTACAGGACCCAGTGCCAGGGATAGAATGGAAACCAGCCCCATATTTCACCATATTTTTGGCACACTGCATATATGGGGTTCTAGACACAATATTTTTCTTTAGAATACGGACAATTCGGACAATATATATATATGTAAATGTATATATATATATGAAAATGTATAGCATGTGTATGCATGTATTTGTAAGTGAATGGTGTTAGAGTGTGTGTGTATATGTGTATGTATGTATGCTTAGAGGATGTGTGTATGTATGTATGTATAGTTTCTGGGTATCCCAGTAGGCCAGCACAGCCCTGGGACCTACCGTCATGCAGCCTACTTCAGTGTAATTGTTCTTATTGCGTTACGCACTGTGAACCTCAATCTCAGTTATCACCATGTTCCTTGGAGTGCATATATATAGTATGCGCCATGTTCTTGTAGATCTATGTATTAACATGCACAAACATATTTCACCTTTGCAAATACTCAGAGAGTTTTTATGTTCTTTTTACACAGTTAAAGTTGAATGCTTTAATGAACGACACTCATGTTGTCAAAATCAGACATTTTGAAAAGTAACACAGATGTCCCTTGACAATGTCTGTATGCCCATATTTATTGCTTCCTGATACATATGTAACAAGAATGGTATATATAAAAGTGGGCGAAAATCGATAATTATCTAAATCACAAACTACAATGAATCCCCCGTCTCACAGGGAGGGAAAGTTACACCAAATGGATAGGAATACATAATTAAAAAAACATAATTTTAAGTAACATTTACTTTTTGTAATCCGGGAACTGCCAACGCATGTACTTAAACGTGTTTCTGATTATGGAAAAGTTTTATTAGGAATTACTAAGTGATAATATTTTTTGGTGAAAACAAGCATCTTAGCTCATATGTGTTTTTACCTGTGCTAGCCATGAAAGTTGGTGAAAACTCTCATCATAGAATGACAGGCGTATCTGCAGCATGCCCTCCCTAAATCCCTAATCCCTAAATGATTAAGACGTTAATCATTAAATGTATCTTGTGCATTATTTGTAATTAGGAAAAATTGATATAGGCATATTATTCAAAGAGAAAATATCGCCTTTAGTCGAGGGTTATACCTCTGGTTGGGTCAATTTAGCTTTCTCTTCCTCAGATGGAACAAGGTAATTCCACCTAACGGAAAAAAACCTCTGACTTATACATCATTTTCTGTGTTCTTGCAAAATTCTTGCAAGACATACTACGCCAATATTTTTAATATATGCAATCCCGGGGATATCTATATGTTTGCATAGCAGTAAGTGTTTACATATGATCAACAATACATTTTTTATATTGTGTTGGATAGCTAAAATGAACATTTTATGGGTTTTTCCCCTTAAACCCAAAGTCTGCAGGCAATTCTGTATCATGAAGGGCCAAACTAGACATTTCTATGGACAGATACAGTTCTTTGGTAACCCCTTGTGGCCCTTGCCTTGTTTTGTGGTAATGTAGGATTGATTTGTCATCCAGGTTTATTACTCTGGATTGTGCTAAGTATAATTGAGAACGATTAAGGGCATAGGTGAGACAAAAGATTTTTAGGTAGCGTGTGGTTTCCATTAATTATGGTTATGGAGAAGGGGAAAATGGAAATGCTATGAAAAGCATAGAATCTTTGACAGGTCCACATGCAGAACAAAGCAGTAACAGAAATAAATGTTTCTTAAAATCATACTTTAAAAAATAGACTTTCAAATACGTTCCAGAGTACATCATAAGAATTGTGGAAAAGAAACAAAATTGCTGTAGAGAAATGCAAAATAAATCAAAATTGATATAAAATTTTAAAACAGTTACTTTAAAGTACAGTTCATAATTTTAAAGATGTTTTCAGAAAAATACAGGAAAAGCTGAATTGAGTAATCATGAAGCGTTCAGCGCTTTTGTTTCTTTATAATGGCCGGGCATACTAATTGCTTTTTTTGTCTTTCATTATATTGCAATTAAGGCTCTTCCATATGGCGTCAAGACGTGTGTTTTTCTACTTGTTTGCGCATAACTTGCTTTGGTTTCATCCACTATTGAGATATTTGTTGTTTTTAATTGATCACTACAAGTCTGTCTATAATTTGGTCTGATCACATAGAAAAAAAGATTCATGTGCTACAAAACGTATCAAAATTGCTAATAAAATGGAAAAAAAAAGGTTTCTGGTTAGAGTATCTATTATTATATTACAATGTAAGGGTTTTTTGTCTTCCTCGGATCAACACAGTAAGGACACAATATGTATATAGGTTGAACTTGATGGACTTTGGTCTTTTTTCAACCTTATGAACTATGTTACTATGTTACTATGTAATGTTACATTATATAAAAGAAGTTTACCCTATAGAGCAGAACTGCATAGCTCCAAACCTCAAAGAACATAAACAATCAAGGAAGTCTGTATATTCCTGCCTGAAGACACGTAGTAGTTGAATGAACTTCTCCTTGAGATGCTTGTGGTCAATATGGGGCATCTCCAAGAAGCCCTGTTATGTGGCTGGTTACTGCCCTGTTTGTTATTATTACGCATAATTCTATACGGATTCAGTTCTGTATACTTAATTCCCAATTCAATACTCATTTCATTTTTTCATGGTTAATTTGCTGCTAACAAATGCTAAAATAATCACACGATTGTGATGTATGTTGACAATCCTGTTATTTAACACATTTCAAAACCACCATTTCACAGAAAAATGAGTAAATATGAAGTTCATGTATTAACTTGCTAAAAGCTGCCATAGGTGTGATCTATCAGAAAAGCGAGTTTGATGCGTTAAGTGCCATTAAGCAAATATCTTCTGTTGAATTTCACTTCACAGGGTTGTGTTGTGTAAACCAGAAGATGTTTAGCTGGGACAAGCCAAAGAAGCAGTAGTATCCTCTAATGCAGAACAATTGTACCTGATGCAATACATTAGAACTTAATCCAAAGGGAGATCACAAATGGAACACATAACCTTAATGGGTATTATCTGCCAAGAGGCAACACTTTCAATTTTTTTCTAACAAACTAAGCTATTGATTATCTCACCTAATAATCATCCTAATGGGTCACACCAGCTGTCTTCTGCACTTTATGGAGATGCCATTAATGTTTTGGTTCCACTCAAATACATGAATGGATTCATCAGAATCTCCATATGCATTTTCCTGCCACCAGCTCCTTGGCTTGCAGGAGATGTGTCCAGCCGGACGTACCCTCTGCCTATCACTGCACATGCGCAGTATACTCTCCTCCAGCCAGCGCCAAGACCGGTTCACCCACGAGTTCCAGTGAGCCTAAAGTGATTGCACAGGAACACTTTCCTATCAGTGATCCGTAGTGAAACTTCAACAGTAGAGGGGGTTGACTACAATATCTGCTCACGTTCTGTTATATCACTAGTTGAATTACCAGGGGTTAATCAAATGAGTGTGTACCGACCACCCCAAGTATGAAACACTGGTTTATTGCATTTATAGCTGTCTGCTTGTCTGTTTGCTTCATCAAATAATTCCCAAGCCATGGATAATTTTGTTTGCTCAATGAATTTTTCTGTAAAGAAAAAGCTCTCTTTGGACATCACACCAGGGGGTTAGTGAAAGAAGCACAATCTTCTTTTATTTAACTTGTTCCCAACTTTTATTTTTGCCCGTAAAGTGGCAACAATCTTTTTTGATTAAAGTCATTTTAAAAAAACAATTCTATAAATGTTTCATATTAATAGCCTACGGAGCTTCTGATTTAGTGACTACAGTTGAGCAAAATCATATAAACAATCTAAGAGTGTACAACGACCACATGCATAAGTATTTTCCAAAATAAGTCTAACTTGATGTTTTGAGGACAAAAAGTACCCAGAAATGAGTTATGTTTTCCCTCGATTTTTGCAGTAAACTGTTTGGTGAGTCTTACTATCGGCAATATTTTTAAACAAAATAGCATATATTGTGGGTAATGTTGTAAACTGGGACAAACATGAACGACATGTTTTGTGTTGGTAGAAAGAAGAAGTTTGATGACTTATGATGCCGAAATGAAAATTCTAAACTAAGCGTGTGCCAGTTTAATTAAGAGCTTAATGCGATTGCACGTATGTGACTAGGAATTCATCTTTAGGTTTTAAATAATGTGTCGAGGCCAGGTAGAAACCATTTGATTGACTCATGGTGAGTCATAAAAAAATCCTCTGTTTTAAGGCAGTCTTTTAGTGTAACCCTTCGTCGTCCTTCTAAGCGAGTACAGGGGCATGTCTACTAAGCAAATGCATTTTGCCCTTAACACTCATCCAAGAATTCTGGGTGAAGATGTTGATTCATCAAACAAAAGTCCCCAGCAATGAATGCGACACAAGATTTTAGATCAACAAATTGAAGCACCTGAATATGTGAATTGGTCCGTTTACTGACACCGAGCGTGCACTGTGGGTGCATGGGTGTTTCATTTTATATACACAAATGAAACCTGAAACATAAAATGCAAGCAGATAAATAATTGCAGCATTGCACTGCTTTTAGCACTTTCCCTTGATGTCGGTAATAATATGAGAAAGTGGCTATGAATGGGAATGAAGGTCTAGTGTACTGCCAAAGGCAAGCTGTTTACAATCAGAGACAGGTAATAATTGTAATTTTTGTGTTCTGACAGGGGATAAATTACCCTTAGACTTTCCATTACCATAAAGCAGGGCTTCCCAAGCCTGTCATCAAGTACCACTTGTTGGACAGAATTTGATGGCAGATTTGCCTTAACATTAGTAAATCAACATGTCTGTAGGACTGGCTCATGTTCACCAACACAGATGTACACTATAATATTATATTTGTTGCTTGCTTTTATATTTCAAAAGAGAATCATCATTCCAGATCTCTATAATGTATGTAGTGTATATTATAAATCTGTATCTTCTCTTATAAGCATCTGATAAATAGAAATATCAAAGCTTTAGCCTGCTGCAAGCAATAGAATGTTTGAGGGCTAAACCAACATCTGGTAAAAGGTCAACAGATAAAATACTTTACATGTCTTATTAGTATAATGAGTGTGACCTGCATATAGTTATAGTATACATTGTATAGAAGAGATTTTACGTTACGCAGTATTTGGCGATAAGAATTAAAACTTAATGACTTGCGTCTACAAAATGAAATTCCCAAGTTATACTTTTTGAATAAGGCAAATGTACCTGGGAACTCTCTGGAGGTTTGAACACTGCTTGTTTGGACACTGCTTGTCCAGATTTTCTCTCTACACGCAGGTGTTTAACCGACCCTCACTCAATTCATACGCACTAAAGGCTGTTCATTCATGAAGCTAGCCCCATAAAAGAGGGAATGCTCCAGATACTTAGGAAGTTTTCAGGTATGAAAGTGATGATTAGTAACTTTAACTGAGGTCTCATGTGACATCATCATTTTGGAAAATGTATCTTGTAGGATACAAAATACTGTAATCACCCAACATTTTAAATGGTTAAAAGGGAAAACATTGATGGTTGGGGATGTGGTTAGAGCCCAGTGTTGTACTAAAGGGTCTGCTCACTAAAGGTAAAGTTAAGAGGAGAGTTTGCCGGAGAGTTATAATGTCCACTCCGTGAAGTCTCTACACTATCTCCACCACCGTGAGCTCTTGCTTCAGGAGGAGCTTACGTGGCTTTGTATAATGCACAGTTAAATCAGGGAGATTGCTTCCCTGATCATATGGATATGAATGTAATACTTAACTTAGCGTCCCCTATTTATTAATCCAACGTGTTCGATAAGGCAGCTGCACTTTGAGGAAGAGTGCCAAAGTTATTGACTAAGGTATAGCACTGCAGCAATGTATACAATATTTTGTAGAAATACATTACACATTGGTATTTAAGACCAGCCTCATCTGTTTCTGCCACTGTGATGGAAATACTGTTTTCTTTTCCTTGCATTCCACTTTCAAGCTGCTTCATAAATAATATTTGAGAGTTAATAGTATAGCCAGGGGATACTTTCTCAAGTAAATTGCACCCATATCTGAAGAGGTCTGTGTGCAATATATTCTAGCGCACACTTCTCTGGTGCCTAGAGGGTTACATTATTATTTTTTAAGTATTAAAAAGCAACACATTTACTACGCATATTCATAATTATTCATATTGTTTCCATCCAAGGCTAATTAACATAAACAATGTTAATCAGGAAAACAAACAGGGAAGTATTTGGCAATCCAAAACAATATTTCTGGCTATAAAAATAAGGTTTTTTTCAGGCAAAAAGACCAGACAGAAAAGATTATTCTAAAGAAGGATTTTTTTGAAGAGAGAAAGTACCTAATGATAAAGGATTTTTTTTATTTTTTTTTATTTTCCATCTTTGCATGCTATGTTAAGGTTACGGATCATGTATAGCTTGGTGGAAAGAAGAGAGACAGAATAGGTGATAGAAACTGTTAACATAGCAGTTTATGTCAAAGAGTAAGGAAAGTACGGAAGAGTAAGGAAAGTACGGAAGTTTCACTTTACTAAGATGGTGGTGGATAGGTGGAACAGTTTCCCATCAGAGGTTGTAGAGGCTAAAACAGTGAGGGAATTTAAACATGCATTGCACAGGCATGAATTTTTGTTTAACAACAATGTGAACTATTAACTCCTGAATAGAAGATTTTAAATACTGATTTAAAAGAATACTTTACCTGTGACAATCATAAATAATTGTATATAATTTAATAACCGGTCGTTACATTTTTTATGAAATAACAATATTAACTAATTTTCTAATATAAGACTAAAATCAGTAGAGTGTTTTTTTATTA